>JAJIZL010034278.1:35731-59884 GCA_023969395.1 Amblyomma maculatum
TAACGGGACAGGCGCTGTCCCGTTACTTCTGTGTCGTCCATGTCCTTTTTGCGGTATGTTTTCGAAAAGTTCTGACCACATTTCACAGGCGTTATCAGTTAAATACCCGGATGTTATCTATGACCCAACACTGCCTTCATGTAACGGGCAATGTGTCTGATGGAGAACGTGAATTGGCAATAAAAATCTTGGGATGCGTCGCGACGTGTTATGATGTCTGTCCAAAGCTTATGTGGCATCAATGCTTGAATTTGGTTGAATTCTTTTCTCTTACAACGCAAAGTGCAACCTACAACCGTTACTCTTACTCGAAAGGCGTGCTACATGTTTTCACCTATGTCTCCAAAAATCCTTATCAAATAATCAGGGTTATCTACAAGCCCGTATTCCCAATCTAAATTCCTGCTTCTGACTGCTAACGGTGTGAACTTTCATCAGGTCGTTTGACAGAACCTCTGAAGCATTTCTCCGATTTTGTATCCCAGTGGGCCCTGTTGTCTTAAATAATTGTCCACGTTGTAAACAGCCACAATTCATGGCTGCGCAGAGCATTTAGAAGCAATTCCTGTCTATCTGAATTCTTCGCATTGCGTAGATGATATCTTGGCTCCATTGGAGTTCTGTTACGACCTCTTTTTCCCCCTATTATATGAAACACATGCCTACAATTGTTTAAAATCTTCTTTATTCTCATACCCCTAGAGAAGTATAGCCATCACACTGTTTCCTCTACAGATGCCTCCTGTCGTCTGTGAAACAAGCGGCAGTTGGCATATTTTCACAGGATTTGGCTAGGAGCTTTTACTTCCGCATCCCGAATTTTAGCTTATATTATTGCAGATAGAATCTGTGGCTCTAGGATTGCCTCTGCATAAAATTCCTTATCATGTACTACAACGTGTCATCCTCGCAGGGTATTTATCAGCTTCAGCCTCGCTTGAAATTTTACAAACTATTTTTTGCGTAGTTACCTTTTATGTTGTGTTCCATTTACACTGAAGGAATTGTTTTTTGTCGGGGTCCCTAGACGTTATGGTGGTCGTTCAAATGAGGCACTTGGAGTCCTAGCTTGGTCAGTACTTCGTGCGCCTAAGATGTATACCGTCCCTAAATTCAGTCCTCTGGCGAATTCTGGGTCCTAGCGGTTCCAGCATATTTCCGCCAGGTACGTGATTCCTTACTAAAAATAGCGAATTATCAGCATCTATCGTAATAATATCATGTAAGACCAAACCGTGTGAGGTATCTATGGCCCTGTTGCAGTGCAGAATTCCTTGCTTGAGTTTATATGTCTCCGATGTGAGTGGGCACGTAAAGACGTGTGCTTCATTCGAAGTGGAATCCATAGACCATGCTCTTCATTTATTCCGGTGATTCCCGCTTCAAAAAAACAGCTACCTGGGGGCTCCCCCTTGGCTAATTATTTTATCATCGGTCCATCCGAGTGCCGAATGATTTGGGTTAAGTACGAACTGAGAGATTATTAATGATATAAATATAAAAAATGGTAGACTGACCTGTTAGCCGTTTGCAAATTCTTCCACATTTTTTTTCTTCCTTTAAAATTAATACGATTGATGCTGTAATCAAACATTACATTTTAATGCTGTATCGCTGCAGTCTTTTATGTCAAGCTTGGCACCGATCTTTTTACCGTAATTACTGATGGTAATTCCATTATCTAGGCCCCTAGATCTTGGCCAGTCGCGCATGGTGGGTATACGCGCCATAATTAAGGAAGCCACACACAACAATACAGTTTGCAAGAGGCCACCAACAACGACTGCTAGTGGTCGCCCGTTACCAGGGCTTTTCCTTACTGCTGCAATCTATTGAAGTTCGACACTTTTATAACGGGCCGGGTGTGTATATGCGCATGACGGCTTCCGACACTGTATAGGTACTTCTTTCACCACGCAAACACCACGCAAACACCGACGGCCCGCTTATAAAAACCAGTGTGCCGGTGTCATTCCGTGGGGGAACTTTTGAAGATTCGGAAGGGGCTTCACCAGTTCAATCAGATAGAAACCTTCAACTAGTAGATCTCTGACGCCTAAGCTCTACAACGCTCATATTCTCCATCAGTACATTGCGAAAACATGATTTGAGAACAACGAGGCATCTTAGGAACTTCCTTCGCCAGCAGATTAACTCATCTGAGAGCACTGATCCACAAGAGACTGTTAATTTTGCACCTTCTTGAAGCGCGCATGAACCGTGCATATCCTGGCATGATTCAACACAGGAAGCTGCGTCATCTCATGCATAGAATAAAACAGCTGTTCTTTGGAGACTTAGTGCCAAACCTGCCAAAAACTGTAAATGAGTTCGTCAAAGAAGCTATAGCTTTCGAATGCGCCTTTCAGGTAATGGTAGAGCCGGTGCAAAAAAAAAACACTTCACTTCGGTAGAGTGCAGTGGAGTTGACTGCTACTACTAAGACCGTTAGCGTACATTCATCCTTGAAGTAATGAATTTGGGGTTATGTATGCTTACTGCTCCAAATACTGAGTGGGCGGTCGATGCCGCTAAGATTAGGTGGGAAGAAATGTGGGGTTCGCTTGCGTCTTCTGTACTTTAGCAAGAGTCACGCCCCGTCAACTACAGGCTAGCTGTTTCTCATATTACATCCATAGATTCTGAACGGCACTACGAGTTTGTTCCCGTCGTTTACGCGACTAGAATATTTCGCCCGTTACTAAATTATGCATCGTCGAGTTCCCTGCACCTTAAGCTGAAAAAGTTTTCCAGCAGCCTGAGTGAGGGGTTTCCTTGCGTTTCAAACCGCGTGGAAGCGTCGTGGGGCGCAAAGTCCAAAGTGACCTCTCAGCATCAATTGAAGACAACGAGGCCATCTTTATTTGCTTATTGCTATTGCTAGAGCTACGCACGTAACGACGCTTTGCCATAGCTACCATTTCGACACAAACTCTCCCATATTGACGATCGTATCTAGACACGACCAATCAACTCATCAGGGTTTTGCTGCCGCTCTCCGTCCCATCCCCGTAATTGATCGCCCTGTGTTCTTAGCTTTGCTGACGTTAACTGAGGACGGTTCATGTGCTCTCGTCAGAAAATCAAAAAATGCCCCTCAAGGGGAGAAGTACACTTAATAAGCATGAAATCACTCGCAACCAAGCAAATATAAACCAATGTCCGTCGCGTCGACGCCACTGTTAATGTCGACTTGGCCGTATTACCACCGAAGAGACAGCATGGAACGAGCAGCCCTCTCAACGAGACTGTTTGCGCTAGCCTTGCGAGACTTCCACTGCAAGCGCGAAGAGAGACGAGCAGTGTCGACGCCATTATTAGCGCCGACCTGGTGTATCCGTACACGAGCTATAGGTATAGGCCTTAGTACGCAGCGTGATGAAGTTTTAAGGTGTTAGTCAAACACAAGCTCTAAAGATGAACAAAATCAAGCGGAATGAACTCGGAGCATGATAATAATTGCTAGGAATTATCTGCTGGTGACACCTGGAAAGTGCCCAGCCTGGGTCATAATGTCAGAATGTATACATATAGGGTAAATAAGAGCCATAGTCACTTTCCCTGATTGCTGCAAATACTTCATCTTAGACATGGGCGTTCCTTGACTTCATGATGCTGCCAAACAGGTTGTGCAATGTTCCACAGATGCTTTATGCTTTGCCACCGAAGAGGTGACATTATTGCCACGAACTTGCTCTCTCATTTCTGCATCCACGTGAATTGGATGTGGCATCGCCATAGAGTCAACTGCCCATTTTAAACTCAGTCATGATTCTTGGCCCCATGGAGAGTCCTCTTGGCTCATGGATACACCTAACTACTACAGACTACCCTCAGTAACGCGAGCTAGTAAATTCAGCAAGGCACAACCAAGGCCTTTTTCAGCAGTCCGGGAAAGGCAAAATATTTTGTGCTGTAACTCAAAGCATCTATCTGAAACGCGCCGACAGCACCGCCGATGTGAGCTCAAGTTTGTTGCCATCAGAACGGCAACAAAATGTTGACGTAATACACACCTTAGTAGCTTTTTGACTCCATATCGCAGGCTGATAAAAGGCGTTCACTGACCACATTTTCACTGACGATGCGGCTCACGTGATCTGGAAGAGTCTTTAGGTAAACCTCAGTTCCACATAAAATCGCACCTACGCTGTTTAGTGCCAAAGCAACACACCCCCACACCGCCAGTGCAGGTGTGTTCCCGCAAAACAAGCTGCTACTTCTTGTCATGTCTGCGGAGGCCAAGCGCTTACGCAGCATTGTCGCGCCGTCCAAGTCAAGCACACAGAAAAAGATTATTTTTCTCAACATGCGCTCACCGCCTTCTCATTGCCGGATAGCTTTACCACAGCCGCAAGAGAAATGTAGAGAAAATGAGTATTTCGTTATATGATACATAAAAAGCGTGCGAACAGCCAATGACATTAAATAACACAAAATAAAATTTCGTTCTAAGTAATGTAAAATATCATTGTAATCATTAAATGAAACAGTGAAATAGAAAAAGTCAGCGCGTTTCGTCGGGGGGAACCGAACCCATTACCTTCACGAAGAGCCGGTCGCGACCATGATTCAAACACACGGATAGAAACCGATGGTGCGAGGCCGTCGGTTCTTATCCTTGTGATTGAATAATGGTCGCGACGCTCTCGTGAGCGAACCTTTTCCTATGCATCTCACTCCTAAAGTGCCTGGCTCCAAGGCGGGGACAATCTTGTACTTATTAGAAAACTAGTACCTCCCGAATGCGAGGCGCAGGCCCTACTACGAGTCCAGTCTTTAAGTCGAACAACAACAAAATAAGTCATGTACTAGGGCATGACGCCAGAAGGATGTTTTACACTAGCAAAGTATTTTTTATCATGCCACGGGAAAATATCGAGAGGCACTACTGAACATGATGCATTTAAGTGTCGAAAAAGAACTCTCTACGGCAATGGTGCTTTTACATTTGGTAATTTTCTCTTCTGCAGCATGCCATCTCCTGAATTCTGCTAAAGTAATTCTGCTTACTTTAGCTGGCTACCATGGCATGAACTGTTTTTACCCCCATTGTCTGCTGCGTTGACGTATGTCTACTTTGGTTGTATTCATATTTGGCATTATTTTTTATTTTTCATTTATTGCTTAAAGACTAATTGAACTTGCTTGCCACATCGACTTTGCGCACTCTGACATGATCCTCAATTCTACGTTCGCTTTCACGCACCATCTTCCTGTTTTCCTAGTAAACACTCATTCAAGTCAACCGCTTCTCACCAGCCGCCACCTTTGCTTATTTGCTCTCTTTCGTACCGTCAAGGGCTGTTCTCGAGCTCGGTACCTTTGAGGGCACCAAAATCTACTCTGGACCACTCAGCACATGTCCGTGGCGGTATTTTCGCTCCATGTTCTAGAATTTTTTAATGTATTTGTTTAGCTAAACGATCCCACTTTGATGCGGAGATATATCTTGCTGCATGTTACTTTCCAGACTACTTCCGAGGGACGTAACAGGCGAAAACCCGTAGCTTGGAGCTCAGGTTGCATTTTCTGATCATGAGATCAACTCATATAGGGCATATATATAGTTTACAAGAATGACATATCTTATAACATAATAAACTGGCGGTTGCCTTTCGTTAATTTACAACTAGAAGGCTGCTTTCCAGGTGGTGGTTACCAAGCTGCCTGACATATAGAGCGGAAGTTATGGGATCTCCCCGCACCTGTGAGCATGCTTCGACATGACTTTCTTGGGCAGCGACCGGACAGAGCGCGTCCTTGACGATGGATCGCAGTGCAACCAGCTGAGAGTAAAAAAGGCAGACCGCAGCACGCCCGTTGCAGTGCCCTCTGGGGAGGTGCAGCCTTCTGGGCCACTCTCGCGGTCACTCGCTCTGGGAAAGTGTATTTTGTTTATCACCGAGCCCGCGATCAACTCATCGTGTCTCCTCATCTTGAACGACCGCCGCTACCGATTAACTCTGCGACCACGACGCCTCATCGATCTAGAAAGCCGCGAGAAATCCTTTTTGCCACAGACTGTCGGTTATTTTAATATTGTTTCCGCCTCCAGCGACGGTTTCTCCTCCTCGTGACACATGTCAGGCTTCCGCCTTAATACCATCCTTAAAGGTAAGGTTGCCTGCGCGTAACAAAACATTTTTGTCGCACCCAGTGCTGTGATATTGTCTCCTGCGGGGAATGTTCCTAAAAGCCTTCTTGCACACTTATATCCAATAAAGAGGGGTTCACAGGCAAGGTTGACGCCGGAAAAAAATATCATAATGCTATCGGCAAGAAAGAACTACTGAGCTATTTTGTAAAATATTGTCGACAAAATGTTGGCGGACGACTTAATTGAGCCTTCCAGTAGCCCCTGGTCATCCCCTGTTGTGTTGGTCAAAAAGAAGATAACAGTTGGAGATTGTGCATTGCCTATCGTCATTTAAATAAGATAACCAGAAAATATGTGTATCCTCTTCCACGTATTGACGACGCGCTTGATACTTTGCACGGACCCAGCTACTTTTCATCCATCGACCTTTGTTACGGCTACTCTCACAACTCCAGCCGTCTTGGCCCATTTCAACCCATCTGCCAATACTCAACTCCGCACCGACGCAAGTGGCCATGGCATTGCAGCTATACTTGCTCAGCGACAACACGACCGCACAAGGATGACTGCGTATGCCAGCCGCCTCCTCTCAACACCCGAAAAAAATTACTCTATCACAGAGCGAGAGTGCCTGGCACTTGTTTGGGCTGTTACAAAATTCCGTCCTTATTTGTTTGGCCGGCCTTTTACTGTCATAACAGACCATCATGCCTTGGTTTGGCTTTCCTGACTGAAAGATCCTACAGGCCGTTTGGGGCGCTGGGCGCTTTGATTACAAGAGTATACATTGTCCGTCGTGCACAAGTCCGGCCGCTTTCACCAAGATGCAGACTGCTTGTCCCGTCATCCCGTCAACTCCCCTAGTCCTACCGACTCTGACGATGACGCATGTGTTTTGTCTGTGTCGGCCTTTTCTAACATTGCCGACGAACAACACTTAGATATTTTGATCCAATCCATGATCCTCCGTCTGACCTGCGACCGACCTGATCCATCTCTTGCATTATATGTACTCCATGAGAACACTCTATACCGACGCAATATGCGACCAGACGGCGCAGACCTTTTGCTCGTCGTTCCTCAACGTCTGCGTTCCACCATCCTTGACCAGTTCCATGATGCTCCTACGGCTGGCCACCTGGGTGTCTCTCGCACATAAGACAGCCTGCGCCGACGTTTCTACTGGCCGGGGCTCTACCGCTCCGTCCAGCAATACATTGCCGCATGTGAACTGTGTCAGCGTCGAAAGAAGCCCACAATTTTGCCTTCAGGGGATTTGCAGCCGATCCCCATACCCACTGACCCGTTTTCCCATGTAGGTGTTGACCATCTTGGGTCATTTCCAGTTTCCGCCTCAGGAAACAAATGGATCGCCGTCGACACCAATTATGCTACGCGGTATGCAATTACCAGAGCCATCCCGACCAGCTGCGCCACAGACGTCGCTGACTTCCTGCTAGAAAACGTGATTCTACATCATGGTGCCCCTCGTGAACTACTAACCGACCATGGCTGCTGCTTTCTGTCGCAAGTGGTTGACGAAATTCTCCGTTCGTGCTCCGTCCGCCACAAATTCACCACAGCCTATTACCCCCAGACCAACGGCCACACGGAACGCCTAAACCGTACCCTCACAGACATGCTGTCCATGTATATGTCTGACGACCACCGGGATTGGGACGTTCACCTACCCTTTGTGACCTTCGCCTACAATTCATCTGTCCATTCTACCGCTGGATACTCTCCATTTTATCTGTTACTTTGCCGACACCCTTTACTGCCCTTCGACACCTCACTGCCGGCGGCAGACGCCACGTAACAATATAAAATGAGTATATGTTGCTTTGCTTTGTTTATAAATGCGTTATTTTCGTATGTATTGTGTTATCTTTGTGCAAATGCCTGTAGAGTTCTTTTATTTACTTCATTTGCATTATTATAGCAATCTTCTGTTTTCTCTTATTTACGCATGAAAAATTACTTTTTTTATGCTTGTGTCTTTCTAATGTTTCTTCTGTGATGTATACTCCGAGTTTTCATTATGTTTCTATTATTCATGGTTGCATTTTGTTGTCATGCTTGCGTGTACGCCATTGCTTGCAATGGTTTCCTCGACTTAGTCAAGCTGCTGTAGCAGCTTTTATCCAGGAAACCTTCTAGCAAAACTGGAAAATAAACTGAATTGAATTGAATATACCACCCAGACGTTTCTGTAAAGGTAGGTGCTACTCAAAGGAACCTACGTTAGTTCTTTCCATTTTTCGCGTCCTCAGAATCAGGAAACGCAGTGAGCCGAACCACTGACTGGTAAATGTTCTTTTCCTGTCAATACACTAGATGTGATGTAGCAGGCAAAGTCTAAGCGATTATGTTCAGTACAGTATCAATCAGTGATTCGGAGGCCGCAGCATGTTGGACTGTGGAAAACATGCATCATTTGTACTTGAGTGTATTGAACCAGCTCTCTTCCTTGTTTTGCTGAACGCAGTTTGAAAACTGTCTGATTTGTGAGGAAGGCTTCAGAACGGGCTACGTCATGGTATACACGTTTTTGCTGCTATAAATTGTCAAAAATGTGTCTTCTGAAAAAGAGTGTAAATGTAAGAAAAGTGCTACTTATTTATTTCTGAAGTGATATTTCTTTTCGCAGTGCATGCAAGGAATAAGGATGCAAGCTGCTTATAAAATCTCCGCATAACCACTGTATAAAATACTCCGAGAAAAGTAACATCTATTAGCTTCTAAATCGGCGAAACCGCCCCGCCGGGGTGGCGCATTGGTTACGGCGCTCGACTACTGTTCCCAAGGACCGAAGAAATGATGCCACCTATTCCAGGCCTCAGCGTAAATATGTAGCCGAGAACGCTATTACAGCATTGTCAGATTGGCGCGTTTTGACAACTTTTATTATTTGGAAACTGTGTTCGTAGGCATAACAAGGTACAAATTATTCAAAAGGATCGCACAGTTCTCTAGATGAGAGCGCCTGCATCGTCGTTTCAGACGAAACAGAAAAGCGAATTCACCTTGCAATCCGCTGCGCATACCGTGTCGTTTGAAAGGAGCAGCAAAAGGAATGAAATTGGTAGGTTTGTTTACCACATTTCGCTTTAGCAAGGCGTCGAGATGACTTACGAAATAACACGGGTTTCCTAGTGGAAATTCATGTTGTTCATAAAAGCCGGAAATAGGAATACGGCAACTTTTGCTGCAGGGCGAACGGTGTGTTGAGACTGTCGCTAAGTCGGCGACGTGCATTCGCGAAAAAAACACCCCGTATGCAGACTTAGCGAATATCCCAGCATCGCTGTTGGAGAAAAGGCTTTTGTTACAAGCCAAGGGATTTGTGCAGGAATGTGAAAACATCTTCGAAAGGACTAAAAGAACCAAATAGCATACGAAAGGCAAGCTGGATGGCATGTGAGAGAGGCACAAATTGCATGGAGGCTAAATTCTTTCTAAACAAAGTGGGTAGAATGGCACCAGCAGCTCCATTGTCTCTACGCGCCGCTGGCTAATCCCTGCCTTCATGAAACTGTTGGGCTGTTTGCCACCCTCTGCCTGCAAGAATTCTAATCCTGCGAAGCAGCGACATTCGCAACATGATCTGGAATCTTTGTTCTCGGGACGAAAGTACGTCTAACCAAAGGACATCTTTAGGGGTGAACCTAGGAATAAAAAATAATTAGCCTATAGTCACACAGGGCACCACTTGTCTTCTGTTTTCCACGGTAATGCAGGTAAGCACGAGCAAAGCAGAATCAATGATGATGTTGTGCATGAATAATAGAAGACGTCATGATAGGTTCTGTTGCCTCTGTATCACTGAGAACACGTCTAGCTTATGTTTGATTATTACTAGCATAAACACAGTCAAATACAAGACTCTCTAACGTATAAGGTTTCTTTAAGGGTGTACCTTCTTTCTGTGGTTTTAACTTTGGGATGCTGCCGCTCAAAGAGGTTCGTTAAGCTGAAAGTGTCCCCAGAATGCGTCGCCGGACGTTGCGGTCCCAAAAGGGGTCAGCACGGAGCTATTTGTGAACAATATCAGGCGGGGAAGATTTCAGGTTAGTACTTTTGTCCTTGATTCCTCACTGCTTTGAAAGTCTGCTCACGTTAAATGAGTGGCAATATGTACTCTTGGTGCTTGCGTTTGTAGCAGTAAAGGCATATTTTTTTTTCTAATTGCGTGTTTGAGTACACATTTGACTTACTGAGTCCATAGCATGACAACAAGTTGGTGCGACTGGAACGGAGAACATATATTATGGTGACGTTACTCAAAAGAAATAGAAAATAATATGCCTCTGCCCGTGCTCAAACTGAGGACAGTCATCGTGACGTAGAGTGTAGCGCTCCTGTTGTGCACGCATTGTTCTAAGGTATGCCATCACATCGAACTCTTTCCAGCTAAATCAGCAATGGCTCAGTCGCCTGCACATAGTGCAGTCGTATATGAAGCGCAATAATCATGAGATTTTTGCAGTTAACGGGTGTACGAGGTAATATGGGAAATTAAGACAAATGGGGGAAAAATGTAAGGCGGGGAACGCTGAAGACAAGTTACGCGACGTCGTTCGTTGTGAGCCATCAGCTACGAGGTAGTAATTTTTTGGGACGGCGACAAAGATAGGCGCATAGTTCGATCGTGGAACAATTTCTGAAGCTTAGTGCATGGATAAACTCGTCAATACTGGTGTATTGAAACTGTAAATTATTCAACACACGACTTTAAGCCTATCAAACCCAAATTTGAAAAAAGTGCTAAACCTTCATGGGCTAAGCCGCGATTTGAACTTCTCGCACCCGAAGCTGGAATCGTGCGACCAGACCCATGACGCACATTTTATCGTAATAAATATGTTATCCATAGCATCATTACTCAAAAATAACATGATTATTCTTGAAAAAATGCATACAGTGCATCCAAAGTCCGAAAGTTTCCTAGTGTGGATTTATTCGTTTTTGGACAAACGCATCTTTACTTCAACACATATATCTTAGTTCGCTCACTCTAGGTTTATTTTGATTTGGAGGGTTTTACAAGCCAAAGCTACTCAGGTTTTCGGAAAATTGGACCACCTATGGTTTCCTAAGGTACATTGACAACGCAGAGTTCATGGGCGCCTTGCTTTTCCTCTCCATAGAAAGACGGCCCCCACGGCCAGTACTTGATCCCTCGTCCTTTGGATGCAGCTGTTGAGCGCCCTAACCACTGAGCTACCGTTGCGGGGAGCGGGTAGTTGTTAACAGAAACCGCGGTCTAGGTGATCGTGCCCACGGAAATACCGCTAATCTCATTCGAGAAGTACAGTGTAGTGTAGCACAAAGGCTGACAATGTTAAAAACGGCTTGGGAGACTTGGGAAAGATAGCGTATATTTTTTGCCATGTGAGCCTGCTTGGTCGAATTTCATTTCCGGCCTCCTTGAAAGGAAAGTGAACGCTTTTAGCCAGACTTGCTGCCCTGGTCTTTTGGCGAGTCTTTAGCTATCACATAAATGAATCCCCAACAAAAATGATGATTCGCGGTACTGATCCTTCAGGCAAGTATCGTTCAATCCGACATAACTGGCGGTGCTACATAACACCATCGTCAGGTACAGCTTCGGATTCTGATGCTTGATGCAAAAACAACATGACGGAAACATCAGTTTCCCTTGTGACCACGTTACAACATATGCCTAGAAAACAAGATCCTCTTGAAATAATCTATAAACCGTTTTATTCCTGCACAAAATTATTTTCCAAACACCAGCATTAGGCATCGCCATTATTTTTATTCTCCACCATCATTTTCTTTGAATGTTGCATTAAAAAATATTTGTGTTAGTGCGTTATATGCCAAGCTGCTTTGTGGCTGTTTTGCTCCTAATTCCTTTATTTTCAAACGATAAGGGCAAAAACTGTCTTGAAGTTCTCATGTATTTATTTCAATAGACTAGAAAAATCTTAAAAGGCGACAGTTATATTGGCAGTAATTATATGTGAGCATAGCACTGCAACTAGCGACTGCAGACAAATAAGTACACGCTTATAGCGGGATCTTCTGAAAGGCGCTTCACGACTTCGTTTAGCTGAGCGAACGCTGCGATGTAGGCAGACACAGCAAGCTGCGCGATGTGAATTTCTTTCTTGCCCGTCTGACTACGCAAACTCCGCGTGGAGCAAACACGACTGACATCTCTCAGTTGAATCCGGGAATGGGTCCACACTCTCTTTCATCTGAATATGCGATTCATTCGGCGGCATCTACTGGCGGGGCTGCCTCTTAACACCTCTGAGGTTTTTATGCAACGCTTTACTGCAGCACACTCTCAAACTGGTGAACGGTGTGCGCCAAGGGGAGCGTTAAGTCTTTTAATATTGATTGGTGATACATTCTCGAGACAAGAAAATTAGTGGTGGAAATTCAGGTCCCCAATATGCCTATTAGCGACCGACATGGCTCTTGCGGTAGCATTCGGTTTCAAGCATGAGAGAAAAGAGCAAGCCTTAGCCGGGTGCGCAAGCTACACAGCGGCGTAGCGATTTTCAAAATTGCGATAAAATGGTTTCACAATGTACAAGATCACATTTTTAGGCTTAATATAAACACAGCAGGGGTTGGTTTTTAGACTGACGCTAATCAAATTATCTTACCCTAACAGAGGGCAGCGCACCTTGTCATAAAGTGATGGCATGTGACATTTGGTGGCAATTGGAGCAGGTCATTCAACCGCGACAACTGAATGATGCGGCGAAAGAACTTCACCATTATATGATTTTAGCACGTTTTCAGCGAAACTATCACACTCAATTTTTCTAAAGACATAAGCCAAGTGTCACGACAAGAATCCGAGAAGCTCAATTGAGCACCTGCTTTTATGCAGTGCAAAGAAGAACACTTCTATACTGAATCTCGCGATATCAAAGTTAATTGGCCCGACACTTCAGCTACTATGTTTAACACATAGTAAGGCGTTCTGCGATGTAGTAGAGATTGTTTATTTACTGAAAATTTTGGTGCCCTTTGATAGTCATGCGGTACGAAAACTTCAATTTTACCAACATTGCATGTTAAACTAAACAAAGGATAAAAAGGCTATGTATAAAAGGAGCGTTTTTCACTTCATAAATTGATCAGGGATAAAATTAGATGGTTAAATTAATAAAGAGAAGGCCAAAACATAGTATAGTGATGAATTAAGTATAGTTATCCTCAATAAAACAATCGGAAAACGTGTTTGAAGAAATGGTGCGCAAATGGCAGGTCTTACTAGAGAGGTCTTCATTCACTTAACAATTTCCCCGCCGGCACTGTGAAACGGTAAAGTAATTTAGGAGAGGTGTGGCACACGCGGACAACAAAGGAGGACATCCATCTTCTGCCATGATTGGAGCTGCGTTCTTCAAGTGGAGCCCGTGGTTCACGCTCACTCATTCAACTCCTGTGGCCGCAGAAACCGCTCTTTCCAGAGTGCATCCAATCAGCGGACGTAGATCAATGTGCCAAGGAGTGCTTTAAACTGCAGGTATATACTTTGTTGGTCCAACCGGCCAGATTAGCTCTGCTTCAAGTGGACTCGGGTTGAATCTCAACAGAAGCCTCTGTCATGCTCTCGAAAGCGCATGCTTAGTTCTTCTCATAGGGCACGTGCGCCACAATACACTCCGCACAGCCCACAGGCACTGCCCCTGAATTCCACTAAGCAGACTCTTGCGCTTCACGAGTTCGGAAATAAGTATGGCCTCTAATGAGAGGCTTCAACAGCCTAGGCCAGGAGGAGACTAGGAGGGGTTTTCGCTTTGAGAACTAAGCTAGCCGTTTGGTAGAAATTGAAACAGTGCAATTCATTTTTAAGGACAAAAGAAAATAACCTATTGGGGGCTTTCTTTTGTTGTGCTTCGTTTTATGTATTTTTAAAATGGAGCCAATCCCGCTCTTAACTGTTATTTTGTGGCTTCTATAAAAAAAAAAATATTTCTCTCATCGTACTTATGATGCTATCTTTAAGTCTAGTCGATGTTCTTTTTTGCGTTTGTTTATAGCTATGCTTCCTTCACTTGCTCAACTTCCCTTCACCCCTCGTATCGCATATGCGAACATCGTCCTTTCTTACGAAACAACACACCCTCGAGAATAAGCAGTAATTGCCTCCCTCCATTTTACGACTTAGTGGGACCTGCTGATACTTCAGTTCAGTCGTTCAGTCGTGTCCGACTCTTCGTGACCCTATGGACCATGTCACGCCACGCTTTCCATCTCTCTTTATTCTATTCGTGTACCTGCGTGTGCTAGATATTTAAAATTTGATTCCGTTCACACACACTCAGAAATTCTGTCCAGTTTGAAGTTAGAACTTGCACTTTCCGATCACTTCATTTATTGTCCAAGATTTCCTGAAAATCATTCATCACTACTGCTAGTTCCAGTCTCCATCATTATCTATAATACACTGTTGGTGACAGATGCAATGAAGATTTCTGTACGCCTTTTGCGAACAGTGCACAGTTATGCAGAATTGTATATTTCCAGTGAAAACTGCTCATACAAGGTGCAGTATTTCCACCGGTGAACTTTATATTTCTTTAGCCGTTGCCTTTGATAAGGCCCGCCTCGTTATGTTCACAAATTTTAGTGCACCGCTTTCGCGCTGCTCTTCCCCTAGTGAAAATCGTGTGAGTCACAATAACCTCATAAAGATTTCTCACATTAAACTCATAGAAGTGTCATACAATCTGATATATTTCGAATACATTGAATGAGATTTGTATGAGATGATAGGAGATTTGTACACGTTAATTATGAGTTTAGCATTATAATTTGTATGAGGTTATTGTGTCTTATAGGTTTTTTTTTCACTAGTGTTGGTAAAGCATCTGACATTTTTTTATTATTATATAATCAAAAATACTGTTTCCTTTGACCGCGTATAAATACCTTCAAAGCAGCAGTTCTGGCAGAAACTTGCCCTTATTGTTTAGCTTCACATATGAATGTTATGTGTTTTTTACTTTCGTTTCCTGTGCGCAACGGCAATGGGTTTCATACCTTCTTACTTTCAGGCAAAGTGTTCTTAATGTCAGTATTAACCCAAAATGTAGAGATGGCGATCACTCTTACTCAGAATTGGAATTGTCTGCAAGAAAAAAAAAAACATAACATACTTGTAGCATCACAGTGAGGAAGAACTAAATATTCCTGGCAAGAATAAAGGTGCACTAGAAGTTTTCACAAGAATATCCTCCCTTTCATAGCATTAGTATGCAAATACCAGGCACTGAGACTGTGCGATGACAACCATCCACAAAGCAAAGATAGTAAAATATTTGCACAAAATCATTTTATAAGGCCGGCTTGCGCCCACAAAGAAACGCCTCGTTTAGATGGTACAGTGTTGAGGGCGCTCGAATACTCTGCCCAAAGATGTGTGTAGAGTCGCTTCCTCGGCTGCTGGTTTTTGATGAAGGCAAAATGTAAAGCGTCCGTGTGCTGTGCGATGCCAATGCACCTTGAAGATTCTCAGGAGGCTGAAATTTCCGGAGCTTTCCTGTTGCGGCGTCTCTCACAGCCTAAGTTGCTTCGGGAGTTGAACATCTACAAACAATACATGAACAAAATGGAAATGCCGCAGCATTGAAGCAACAAGCCACTTGGCTGCCTTGTCGCAACCAGCTCTAACAATAGACAAGAAATGTAGCAAAGGCTGTCTTCTATGTGTGTATTTATGTGCGTTAATATATCCCTCCCAAATAAAAATGAATGAGCTAAATGTCAAACAAACGTAAGACCAGCAACGTTAAGCAATGCTAACCATCTTTGACATACCCAAATACTGCCAAACGTGCTATAGTGCAAATAAGCCACATTTAGAAATGCAAAGTAGATCGGGAGTCATGTATTACACATATCCATTTGCGCGCGACTTTCCTTAACTGTGGGCAAAATTAGAAGCATTAAATAGTGCATTTTTGTGATGTCTTTCTCTCCGTTCATGCTTTTAAGGCAAAATAATTTCTTGACTCCATGGCTTACTTACTCACGACTACGTAGGCTTGTCCACTCTCATAATTAGCCGAATCACCTACGCTATCCCGTACTTAAAGACAACTAAAGCAGAGAGAGACAAGGTAGACGTCCTCATCAGGAAAGGTGTCAAAGAAGCCCTAGGATTACCAGCGTGCACATCAATCAAGACGATCCTCAACCTGTCAAAGTGTCAAACACCCTGGAGGAAATATGCGAGGCGAAATTTACAGCACAATATGTCAGACTTACTGGTAGCAAAACGGGCAGATAGATCCTTAGGAAGCTGGGCTACCATACCCCAGAATCGCGAGAGGGGATAACCGCCATCCCCAAAGAAATTGTCATCAAGTTGAGAATACCCTCCATTCCAAGAAACATCCACCCCATACACATTGAGGAACGCAGGAGAAGCCGAGTTCAAAGACTCCAAAGCTCCCTCCTCCAAAAACAAGGGGTAGTGTACACTGATGAAGCCGAATGCACAGAAGGGCACTACGCTGCAGTAGTAGTCAACGACAAAGGCGAGCTAATCTTGAGCTGTAGCGTAAGACACTCTTCACCAGAGGAGGCACAGATGGCGGCGATTGCCCTGGCAATCACAAATCCATCTAGCAGAATAATCATCACAGATTCTAAAACAGCAATCAAAGCCTATGACAACGGTAAGATGTTCAAAGAGGCCGGCAAAATTCTGCAAGCAAGCAAGGGGAACGTACCTAACGACTTAATTGAAATAATATGGGAACCCGCCCATAGTGGACTCACAGAGAATGAGGTCGCCAACGAGGTCACCCGAGGACTCACCCACCGGGCCCTCGCGCGCGCAGACTACTCTCTTTCCAAAAAGGGAGTCTTAACCACATACAAGAAAACTTTAGAACACTACACGGCAGCGGCAGCGGTGGCGTAGCGGTAGAACATCCGCCTCGCATGCAAGAGGACCGGGGTTTCAAATCCCGGTGCCGCGCAATTCTCCACCGGATGAAAAAAAAATCCGCGTGTCGATGGAATTGCATAAACAGGTTTGGGGTGCGACCTGATGCCGGTGAACACCTCCGGCAACGCACTCCCTCACCAGAACAGGAGTTGGCCACCCTGGTGCAGTAATTGGCCGCAACCTCCTATGATAAGCTCCATAAAACCCCGGCCCTCAGTCACCAGCGACTGCGGAACAACTGACCACGGCGGCGGTCAGACCTGTGACGCAGCAGGGGGTGCTAAGAAAGCCTGGCTCCGCTGGACAGGCCGCCATTGGAAACTGACCCTGGCAACGTTTAATGCTAGAAACCTAGCTAGTGAAGCTAGTTTAGAAGTGCTGTTAGAGGAACTAGAGGGCATGAAATGGGATGTCATAGGGCTTAGTGAAGTTAGGAGGCCGAATGAGGCATATACTGTACTGAAGGGTGGGCATGTGCTGTGTTATCGAGGTTTACCAGAGAGGCGACAACTAGGAGTAGGTTTCCTTGTCAAAAAGTATATAGCGGGTAATATAGATGAATTCTATAGTATTAATGAGAGGGTGGCAGGCATTGTAATTAGGCTTAATAAGCGGTATAAACTGAAGATTGTACAGGCCTATGCACCTACATGTAGTTATGATGACCAGGCAGTTGAAAGCTTCTATGAAGATGTAGAATCGGCAATGCGAAAAGTAAAGACGCAGTAAACTGTACTAATGGGCGACTTCAATGCCAAGGTAGGGAAAAAACAGGCAGGAGACAAGGCAGTAGGTGACTATGGCATTGGTTCTAGGAATAGCAGGGGGGAGTTACTAGTTAAGTTTGCAGAGCGCAATAACTTACGAATCATGAATACCTTCTTCAGCAAACGGAAGAAGTGGAAATGGACATGAAAAAGTCCTAACGTGGAGACTAAAAATGAAATCGACTTCATAATGTGTTCAACCCCCGCCATTATGCAAGATGTAGAGGTAATCGGGAACGTGCGACGCAGTGACCACAGGATGGTCAGGTCCCGAATTAGCCTAAATCTGAAGAAGGAACGCAACAGATTAGCAAGAAAGAAACCCATCAACGAATTAGCGGTGAGGGGGAGGGCAGAAGAGTTCAGGATCTCGTTACAGAACAGGTATTCAGCTCTAACTGAGGATGGTGACATTATCCTAGAGGCAAGGAACAATAATTTCAGAGCTATCATTACTGATTGCGCGGTAGAAGTAGGCGGTAGGATAGTTAGTGAGGATACTGGTAACCTGTCTAAGGAGACAAAAGATTTGATTAAGAAATGCTAGAGTATGAAAGCTTCCAATCCAACAGACCAGATCGAATTGGCCGAGAAATCTAAGCTAATCAATAAGCGCAAGGTGGCCGATATAAGGAAGTATAACATGGAGAAAATTGAGCATGCTGTAAAGAACGGGGGAAGCCTTAAAGCGGTAAAAAAGAAATTGGCCATAGGCAAAAACCAGATGTATGCGATAAGGGATAAGGTGGGCACGTCATCACTAATATGGAAAAGATAGTCAAAGTAGCCGAGGAGTTCTGTACAGATCTACAGATCTCTACAGTAGCCAAAGTAGTCAGGACCGTAATGAGATTGGCGGTAGGGAAAAACAGTCCGACGTTCCACCAGTGACGAAGGACGAGGTCAAGAAAGCACTAGAAACTATGAAAAGGGGGAAATCAGCTGTAGAGGATCAGATAACTACAGATTTGCTGAAGGACGGGGGGGGATATCGTGCTAGAAAAACTGGCCACCCTGTATACGCAGTGCCTGGTGTCCTCGGCGGTACCGGAACCATGGAAGAATGTAAACATTACCCTCATTCACGAGAAAGGGGACTATAAGGACTTTAAATATTACAGACCAATCAGCTTACTGTCTGTTACGTTTAAGGTATTTACTAAGGTTATCGCTAATAGAATCAGGACAACCTTAGACTGCAATCAAGCAAAGGATCAATCATGGTTTCGGAAACTGTACTCAGGTATCGATCATATCGATACCATCAATCAGGTGATAGAAAAATGCTCGGAATATACCCAGCCTTTACACATAGCATTCATTGATTACGAAAAAGCATGTGACTCAGTTGAAACCTCGGAGGTGATGCAGGCATTGCGAAATCAGGGGGTAGACGAGCCGTACGTGAAAGTGCTGGAAGATATATATAGTGGCAGCACAGCAAACATAGTTCTGCATAAAGAAAGTAACAAAATTCAAATAAAGAAAGAAGTTAGGCAAGGAGACACAATCTCCCCAGTACTATTCACAGCTTGTTTAGAGGAAGTATTCAGAGACTTGGAATGGGAGCAATTAGGGATAAGGGTAGATGGAGAATACCTCAGTAATCTGCGATTTGCTGATGACATTGTCTTGCTAAGCAACGGGGGGGATGAACTGCAAATAATGATTGATGACCTAGACAGGAAAAGTAAAAAGGTAGGCTTGAAAATCAATATGCAGAAGACTAAGGTAATGTTCAACAGCCTCGGGAAGGAACAGCAGTTTACATTAGGTAGCGAAATACTGGAAGTAGTAGGCGAATATGTCTACTTAGGACAGGTAGTAACCGCAGATCCGGACCATGAAAAGGAAATAACAAGAAGAATAAGATTGGGATGGAGCGCATTTGGCAAGCACTCGCAGATTATGACTAGCAGCTTACCGGTATCGCTCAAGAGGAAAGTATACAACAGTTGCATCTTGCACCTATGCATCTTGCACCTTGCAGCACCTATGGGGCTGAAATGTGGAGGCTAACCAATAGAGTTCTACTTAAGTTGAGCACAACCCAGAGGGCTATGGAACGAAAAATGGTAGGGGTAACATTAAGAGATAGAAAGCGTGCAGAGTGGGTCAGAGAAATAACTCAAGTTACCGATATTCTAGTAGAAATTAAGAAGAAGAAATGGACATGCGCAGGTCATGTAGTGCGAAGAGAGGATAACCGATGGTCGCTGAGGGTAACAAACTGGATTCCAAGGGAAGGAAAGCGTAGCAGGGGGCGGCAGAAAGTTAGGTGGGCGGATGAGATTAAGAAGTTCGCAGGGGTCAAGTGGAAGCAGCTAGCACAGAACCGGGTTAGGTGGAGAAATATGGGAGAGGCCTTCGCCCTGCAGAGGGTATAATCAGGCTGATGATGATGATGATGACATAATGGCCAGGAGAACCTTCCCCCCCCCCCTTTTCCATAGATATCTAACAAAGAAAGAAGTAATCTGGCGAAAACGGCAGACGGGCACCTTCCCAAGCCCGTATATCCTACATAAATGGCATCCTGAGGTGCACTCTTCCAAATGTAAAACTGTGACGGCATAGCTACCCTAAATCACATGCTCTGGGCTTGCCTAGCGCTAAACGGGATACATGGAAATAAAGAGTCATGGGAATCCTCCCTTCACAGCCAGGAGGAACAAATTCATTCGTCAAGCCCAGGCCGCCGCCGGGAGCGAACTGATTCCGGCCGACGTCTAGGAGGGAGATAGACGGTGAAAGGGGGAGCTGCGTCTCACCCGGTCATCCACGCTCTCTGACGGGGGCAAATGAAGTGCTTTCTCTCTTGACCACGGTGTACTCTTGACTCATGGACTGCGGAAATGTTCGCAGGAAATGCCAGCAGGAAATATTCACACGAACTGACAGAAAAACATTTGTCTACACCAAGAGTCCAACCGCAGTCCTTCCTATTACCAGCCGAGTGCGCAAACCATTGCTCTACGCTGGGGTTTTTCTTCTTCATTGCATTGGCAAATTTCCGAGCAAGAGAAAGTAAAATAGCTCATGACTTTAGAATACCGGACTGCATGATGCAAGTTCGCTATAACGCAGCAATTGCCCTCCATAACAAATGTCGAAATTCAGGGAGGGATACACAAGCACCGAGATGCCATAGCGAACTAGGCGGCTCTTCGAGGGCAGCATATACTCGCCACGCCAAAGCCCACTGCTCCCGGAATAAATACTTCGATAATCGAGGATGTTCAGCATGACGGTCAATCATTCAGCATTTCTATAAACTAAATAGCTCCATCTACATAGGCAAATCATAAGGCACATCAATGTTATTCCAAATGGGCATAAGACAAATAATATATGTCGTAACGACCTTCTTTAGCGTCCGCTGCAATATATACCAGAAAAACAGCAGCACGGCAATGAATAAAGTAGTGGTAAATTATCTCTTGCGTTTCACACAGGAGGCAATTAACCGGCCATGGCCCAAACATCTGCTTCGCGGGAAGCTATCTTAATAGGGTGCGTTGATGTGTGCAGTTTGAAAAAGAAATTCTTTGCAGCAGACTTACCGCACATACGCTTAACAAGCTTTGAAAGGCTGACGTCAAGGAACTCCTGGTGAGGTTGCCAATAAAAAGATATGGGGAAAAAAGACTGAGTAATACCTTCTGCCATCTGCCTTCTGGATAGGCGATCCAGGTTATCTAAAGAACAGCGCTCTGGCAGGAAAAAAGAAGACATTCACAATATCTTTAAGAAATCCTCGTAGAGTCACTTCGCGGCAGTAGGTGAGAATATGTAGGGCAAGTGAGAACTAAGACGCCTAATAAGCACAAATACTAAAAAGGGAGGGTTTTCAATTTGAAAAAACAAAAATGCAATACTAGCTGGTGTAAAAAAAAGTGAAGATCTAGTCCACCAAACACTATTGGAAGAAACAGGTTCTGACGACGCATGGGTTCCACAGATAGCATAATAGAAAAGTTGCTTGCAACTTCTTTCTCGCACAATGTAGAACTTGCGGGATGTAGGCAAGCATTCTTTTCAGATTTGTTCTCGAGCCAACACCAAAGGTTCCTGACCCATCCATGCCTCGTTTTTCGCCTAATAGCGACAACTTCTGGATACCAATATGCCACACTCTTGCGAACTTGATGCAGAGGAACCCTAAGTAGTGTAAGGGAACACAATCTCAACTTATGCCCCCAAAAGAAACTCGGCCTGGTACCCAATTAACCAAATCAAAAATGTTTGGATTTGACTAAATAAAGCTGCACCTGATAGGGCGCAAAACTGTTCACCTAAAATCAAAGCCTCGTGTACACTATTATTGGTAAGAACAAAAAAGGGCTACATCCCTAGCACAGGCCAAAACCTTAATTTCTCATTCAGCCAGGGAGAAACCTGCAATAGCAGCACTGTTATAATGCTAAGACAAGGGGTTATGAGAAATCATTCGGAATTGTCCTTGCCTAGCTTGAGGATGGTAGCAACGCTGAAAGTTGCGATGCAGCTAGTGACAGTGATTATAGTAACTTTAATACCGACGCTGCAGTTAGTGATAATTATAGTGATGGTTGAGCGACTACAGGGATTGTGCATTAGTTGGCCAATTTGATAGTAGCGATAGTGATGATGTTGTTAGTGAGATCGACAATGACAATGCAGATTGTTAAATGAGTCATGTGAAGTCACTCTCGTCATTTTCACTCTCAAGAGAGCTTAAACCCTTAAACCCAGTCCTGGAAATTTTTTATTTGCTGTGCGTAGGGTAGAAGCAGGGAATCTATCGCGAAGGTTTGCCATGGTGTCTATGAATCTTTTTTTTTCGACATTTGAATGTCCTCGTTCTTGAAGAGCCATCGGAATTTATGCATAGAAGGTAGCTCTCTCCACGCGCATGAACGTGGTTGTCGTAGCAGCATTCGCAATCTTTCGGATATTGGCTATTGTGTAAATAATGACTTTTGTCTACGAAGTGGGGACACATACCTCGCCATCTTCAGTCTTCAGGGTTTTAGCAATTTGTGGCATGCGGGATTCCAGTTTAACGCTGTAAGCGTTGTTAGAAGAAATTTTACTAGGGCTATATTTGGTCTGCGGTACAGGACGGTCATCTAAATTTACATTAGAATTAGAGACCCAGGTTTTCAAAAGAAGTTTTGCGCACGGAGCCCATACAAAAGGTACACTTAGTTCTATTTGTAATGAGAGTCGTGCTTACCTAAGGTATTATATCACCGCCTTGTTTTTTATCCTATTCATGTCACTTGAAATATTTTCGGAATATTTACATCCATGCATATCACGAAATCATGCACTCCAAAACTTTTCACTTTTTTCGGGAATGATACTTCGTCATAACGTGCGTAAGGGCGGTACACGTGTTTGGCTGATGGCTAAAGTAAGCAGCACAAAGCAAGCAAGCAAGGTTTTTTTTTATTCATGTAAAAACGATCCTTTAGGGCACTACATAGGGGCAAAAAAAACCAATAATTTCATTGTAGTGCACTCTACAAGAACGCATAACTGGATAAAAAAGCGCATTAATTCGATTCAGTACTCAAATTTGCAAATTATGGCTGAATATAGCAAGGAGCCAACAAATGACTTGGATTAAGCATCCGCACTACAGATTCGTGAAAAGTTGCACACAAAAGGGCGCAAAAGTACTACAGTATTTCCCGCTCAATTTAATCCAAACGCCAGACTATTTAATCATAGCACCATAGAATTCAATCTAGGCGCCACAGAAAATAATCCAAGCGCCAAAACATTTAATCCTGCCGCCACTGATTTTAATCTGGTCGCACTTCAACAGTTCCTGGACAGCCAAGACCATTAAATCTATTTCATCAACCCTATAATCATGCGTATCAAATAATTGGGCTTTCTGAGCGTATTAATATGAATAATGTTGTCAAGCGATTTTGGTGAGTCATGTGACAGTGTAATGTGATTTAGTGTGACATGTGCGATAATGCACCCATTTTTCAACTGTATCATCATGGGTGTCAAATGAAAGGGCTTTTCGAGCTTAATAAGGCGAATATAGCAGTAAAACGATTTTGCTGAGTTACATGACAGTGTAACATGATTTCTCTTGACATGCGCGATAATTTGCTTTTTCTTTAACCTTACAATCATGGGTATCAAATGATCGGGCTTTCCTAGCGCATTAAGATTAATAAGGTTTTAAAGCGATTTCGATGAGTCATGTGACAGTGTAACGTGATTTGGTGTGACATGCGCGATAATTCGTCCCTTTTTTCAACAGTATCATCACGGGTATCAAATGAAAGCGATTTTCGAGCTTAATAACGCGAATATTGCAGTAAAAC
>JAJIZL010034278.1:59894-72530 GCA_023969395.1 Amblyomma maculatum
GTTTTACTGCAATATTCGCGTTATTAAGCTCGAAAATCGCTTTCATTTGATACCCGTGATGATACTGTTGAAAAAGAGACGGATTATCGCGCATGTCACACCAAATCACGTTACACTGTCACATGACTCATCGAAATCGCTTTACAACCTTATTAATCTTAATGCGCCAGGAAAGCCCGATCATTTGATACCCATGATTGTAAGGTTAAAGAAAAAGCAAATTATCGCGCATGTCAAGAGAAATCATGTTACACTGTCATGTAACTCAGCAAAGTCGTATTACTGCTATATTCGCCTTATTAAGCTCGAAAAGCCCTTTCATTTGACACCCATGATGATACCGTTGAAAAATGGGCGCATTATCGCACATGTCACACCAAATCACATTACACTGTCACATGACTCACCAAAATCGCTTGACAACATTATTCATATTAATACGCTCAGAAAGCCCAATTATTTGATACGCATGATTATAGGGTTGATGAAATATATTTAATTTTCTTGGCTGTCCAGGAACTGTTGAAGTGCGACCAGATTAAAATCAGTGGCGGCAGGATTAAATGTTTTGGCGCTTGGATTATTTTCTGTGGCGCCTAGATTAAATTCTATGGCGCTATGATTAAATAGTCTGGCGTTTGGATTAAATTGAGCGGGAAATACTGTAGTTCACTAAAGAATTTTAAAGGTAGAGCCAGATCCTTATATTACAGGTATTCTCCCCTTTTAATTTTCTCATTTTGGTAGAGTACAAATTCCAATCAAGGCCTTCAGGGTGTGTACGCGTGCCAAAAGTCCTGGAAATTTAGGAGAAATCCGTGTTTTTAAAACTGAGTTGGCCGTAGAACAAATATTTTTTCCAGGCTCTTCAACTCTTTTGTATTTCTCTTTGCTTCTACAATGCATCAGAACGCAAGAAAACTGTGTTTTGGTTTTTGTCTCTATTTATCTTATCAAAATAAACATCTAGTATCACATATTTTTGGCGCCTTCTGGTAGAATACAAACTCATACGTAGCCCTTGACATCAGAGACATGGCAGGCAGAAAACATTACCAAACAGCTATTTGCGCCAGTTGGTGTGCACTCTCATTCATTACAACTTTAGGAGGAACAGGAGGTCCACATATCCGCATAACAATTCTCGTTTTGGCGGAAATGAGGGTTTGACTGCTGGTACAGCCTCTCGCTTTGCTCCGAAGCCTAATTAGGCCAACGTCCGAGCAGCTGAGCTGAACATTCTCCCTCACCCTTTTCCCACATCCAGACCGGCGTTTTCTGTTAGTGTTAGGAATCTGTGTAGCGGCTTTGCCGACATAGGAGGAGAGTAAAGCAACGGTTACCCGGGGCAGAAAGCCGATGCTCGAGGCAACTGTTTTCGTCGGGGCCGCCTAGGCGCGGGCTCTAATCGCGATGCATGTCGACTGTCGTTTCAGGCCATCTGCCGAATAACTCTCCTGGTGACCCTGTTGAGCGTCAGGGTATGTCCTTCTGCCTTCGGCGAGTTGAGCGTCCGTTTATCACCGGCTCAAGTGGCTTCCTCTCCAAACCAATGTTTTCTCTCGCTTTCCTCGGCGAATGACTATTACGTTGCGGCAGAAACCCCGGGAGAATATCCAGTTGACGTGGTTGCGCCACTCAGAACGGCTTCACATGAAGCGGGCTCCACCCTCTCGGGTGACTGAACGAAACGAGATCTTTTATACACATTTGAAAACAACCACAGCACAACCTTGTAGACCTATTTCACATGTAGGTGAACTGTGCTACAATGCGCGGTTTAAGTTGCACTGCGGCGAGCGTATCGACAGAAGCACTTGACAAAAGGCTAGTAGCGGTCTTTTCTGCATCATCTAATCTATCTCTGTATCAGTGCTGCAGTTTTGGTACCCAGGCGGCTTTACACGATCGGCACATATAGTGTTTTTTTTTTTTTTTTGATGTGCGAACACAGTCCCCCACTACCGAAAATTGCATGCCCCATCTGCCTCGATTGAGGATTTGGCAGAGGTCAGCACCGGCGCAGCACATAAGTTGGCTGGTACATATATATGTATTCGGGCTGCTATCGGAAAGCCACTGAATTTTTAGTTCTCTAGAAAAGAAGTAATATTCTTAAAAATAGCCCTTATAAGGCGGAGAGATAGGCAGCTAACAAGACCGTCAAACGAATTTGGCGGTTCCCTTCGTACAGGTTGGTGTACGTTGCACACTAAAATATTTTTAGGACATAACCCCCAGGAGTTTATTCTAGAGGTTTTATGTATGCACGACCTGAGGTTGTTAGTTCTCGCAGAAGATGAGATGAGTTTCACATTCGTGCTGTTGAGAGATTTAAAAGATTTATACCCGATATCTATGCTTTAGAGTGCAGAACTGTGTGATGGTTGTGTTGGGTGTTGCCTTGACCCTTCGTAATCTTTATTTTGTTGTTTTCAACAGTGTCGGCATGTAGCCTTGTCGCTGTTACTGTAGAGCACGGAACAATCTTGCGCCCTTTTTTGCTAATGCTTGATGTCGAGAAAGGCCGCTTTATCGTTCTCTTTTAGGCGTAACAATGCACCGAGTTGCGCCGTCAGATGTGCCAAGGAAGCACAATGGCGTCCGTATTATTCAAGACTTTTCCTGTATCACTTACCTGGTTTATCTCAATATTCTACGCTGAATTTTAATTACGCCCTGACATGTGCAACGAGCATTCCTACTTCGACGACCCACGCGCGCGCTTCCTGTTTTCGCCGCCAAATTACTTAGCTCTTTTGCGGGGACAAGTCAGCCCAATAAGGAGTTTATTTAAGTGCAGCACCAGTCTGCTTGTTTGTGGCTATCGGGCTTAATACCACTACGTGAAAATATGTGAATGGTTGAACATATTGTCACATTAGGCGGTGCATACGCATAAGGAAAGAAGAGGAAGACTCTCGTGAGTTGGAGAGAAGACGACGTTCGACAGCATCGGCTGATGCCTACAGAAAACGACTGTTTGAAGGCCTTGTCTTCCGTGTCCGCCCTCTGCTACAAGCTGAACTACCCCGTAACATCTTGGTGGAGGTGGAGGAACTACCCCGTAACAATATTCACAAATTTTACTCTGTCGGAGTGAGTGTTTTGTTTACAAGCGGAATGCAGTTTCAGGATTTTTGCTCTTTATTAATATCTACATAAGTGTCTGATATCAATAGCCACTGTTCTTATGCCCATTTTGGTGCTTATTTTAGCAAATTTATTGTTATGTTAGCATAATGATGGAAATGGTGTAAGCCAGAGGTGCATGTAGGAACTTTCCTTCTGATGTTTGCCGTGCTGTGACAAACATTAGGTGGGGCTCATCCCTTAAAATATAAAAAAAATTGGATGCGTTTTTGAATGCTAGCAAAAGAACTACACACACACAGGGGAGAGCTTTGAGTATACTAACGACAAAGCTAAGCAATAGGTGAAAAACATTTCTTTCACAGGATGCATATAGTCCAGGGCTTAAAGGAATACCGTCAGGCGAGGAGCGAGCATTGCGGAAACAAACACACACGCCAATATCTTTTGAAAAAAAAAAAAACGTTTTTCAAAAAATGTCCAAATTTTGGACACATGTCAAGATGAGATAGCAAAAGGCTATAAATGGTTGCAGATGGAGACCCCAAATGGGGACCCCATAGCCGCGCACTTTTCTCGGACCGAGTAATATTCGTCACTCCTTGGCAAACCATTTTAATCTAATTGCTTATGTCTTATTCGTTACACATGTAAGTAAAATATAAGCAGTATACGTTAATAACTCCAACAAAGATCACTCTTACAAAAAACGGCATAAAAAAATTAAAGGCTTGCAAAAATCCTGCCAAATACGCAATAGGCGCGTTAGCCCTTAAATACGAATTTATACAAGTGACAGGAAACCTGCCTTACAACAAACTCCTGCGAAATATAATTTGAGTGTCACGTGCCGAACCATTAGTATTTCAACCCATATTTGTGAGCACCCAACCTTTTCACTTCTCTACCACGAGCGTGTAGCGGTGGCGTAGATTCCACCAATCGTGGCATGCTTAGAATTAAGGCAAAAAGAGAAATCAGGAGAAAAAGAGAAAAAGCGGGGGCCTAGTGGTAATACATCCGCCGAGCATGCAAAAGGACCGTATAAAAAAAAGCTCTACTTTACGTAAAAACCTGCTGGTAATGCGTTGCCGAACAGTTTGCCTTATGCTAATTGCGGACCATATGTGCAGAACTTACGAAAATTTCTGTGTGCTTGGTGAAAAGAGGTTTCGTATAGAGTTCACGGAATGAAATTGTTTCTCCGAATACAGATGCTTCAGTTTTGTTGTTTCCGGAAAGGTACGTAGATCTCGTATGACGAGTTCTGTTTGCTTGGTAGTGAAGGGCTTCGTATAGCATGCAATGAAGAAAACTTGTTTTTGTGGACACAGGTGCTTCGGTGTTCTTGTTACTGAAGATTACGCATTGCGCATGTGTATTACCTGAGTAACAGTCATTTGAGCTGAAGCAGAAATGACCTGAATATAAAATGTTCACAGAACTGTCGGTCACCAATGGGTCACATAAGTTATTCATGCTTTGTAGCCACAAATACTGGGCATTATGATTAAGATGTAGGAGATTTTATCAGGAGGTGTACAGAAAGACCTCACAATACAATCCTCCCAAAGCTTCATTATATTTACACGTACATCAGAGCTAGAAGAAGAAGGAGCGAAATGGGATGAAGTAGAGGACGTTGAAGTGCCCGCCCGTTCCTGTTGCCCGCGTTGCTGATTCAGCTCTCTCGGTGCCCTCGTTCGGCGGTTACAGCAATTCTTTAGTGTAACAACCGTTACACATCTGGTGGAGCCCAGTCGGAAAAAACTACAGACAATTTTCTGATGGTACGACAGAATTTCTGTGCGGTTTTTGACAGGAAACCTGTTGTGACAACAGAATATTTTCTAGTAATATCAGAAATTTCTGTAGTTACAACAAAAAAGTGCTACAGAACTACAGACAACAGAAATATACTACAGAAAAACTACAGAACTACAGAAAAGTACTACAGAACTACAGAAAAATCTCATGGTTACGACAGAACTACAGAATATTTTGGCGTATTTTTGACACAGTTCTGTAGTTTTTTTCGACTGGGAGGTGCTGGGTGTATGCTACCCGACCTGCGTACGCCTCTAGATAAGAACACGGCGCTCACACCGGTTCATCAGCGCCTTAGCCGCCGTCTCCGCTGCCAGTCACCTGAATTCGGACCTCTTACCACCCCGACGAGGATGACGCAGCCTCGACCGACGGTCCCACCGGAAATGGCCACAGATAGTGAGTCCCCGGCACCCATCCTCCACCACACGCCGCGAACACCGCCATCTTCTCACGGCTATGTATGCGAAGATGCGAAGGACTGGCTGGAGACCTTTGAGCGGGTCGCCGGCTACAAAGGTTGGAGCGACGACCGTAAGCTCCATAACGTGTTTTTTGCGCTTGAAGACTCCGCTAGGACATGGTTCGAGAACCACGAGAACAAACTGTCCACCTGGGAGACATTTCGCATAAATCTCCTAGCTACTTCCCCAACGCAGACCGCCGGGAGAAAGCGCAAGCTGCGCTTCACTCCCGCAACCAGTGCACTTACGAAAGCACCCGCATGTATGTGGAGGACATGACGCGCCTCTTCAAGCGTGCTGACCCCTCTATGGCCAAGGAGACAAAGCTTCGCCACCTCATGCGCGGGGTCAAGCAGGAGCTTTTCGTCGGTCTGGTGCGCAGTCCACCGCGTACTGTTGCCGAATTCCTCACTGAAGCGACCACCATGGAGGCGACGCTCCTGCAACGAGCCCGGTAATACAATCTAGATGTAAGCACGTTTGGGCCCGCTATTTTTTCGATGCCTCTAGGGAGTGACGTAGCCGTTTTACGTGACCTAATCAGTGGATAATCAGGGAGGAATTGCAAGCCCTCCAGCTGTCTCTCAGCGCGCCGTCTGTTACATCGCTGTCTGAAGTCGTCCGGGACGAGGTGCGCCTGGCATCGCAGCAGCAACACGTCTCTGACATTCCTAGACAGACTGAGGTCAGGCCTACATATGCAGCTGTCCTCTGTCAGGCTCCAGCACCAGTCTACGACGTGAATACCGCCACTCAAGCAGTGCAGCAGCCTAGTCTTTCCCGTGTGCCTGCTCGACCAGTCTATCGGCGGCCACGGAATGTGATGTGTGGCGTACACCGGACCAGCGGCCCCTCTGCTACCACTGTGGTGAGGTGGGTCATCTTTACAGGGCCTGCCCATATCGCCGAGTAAGCCTGCGTCGTTTCGCGCCCGACGATCCTTGCCTACGGAACGGCGAACGACCATTCGAAATTGAAGCTCACCTGTCGGCTCGTCAGAGGCCTGGAACATACGGCCGTAGTGACTCTAGATCATCGTCTCCTCGGCGCTACCGCTCCCCAAGTCCTCGCCAAGACGCCGGCTATCCTGAGCGGCTTTCTCCCAGTCCACGTCGGGAAAACTAATTCCAGCGGTCTCCGGAGGCAAGGCCGCTGCTGTCGGGAAAACCGAAGATCCTCCGTCGCCGATACGCCGAGACGGTGGTTTCTCACAGGGACAGGGTAGCGACAGCATCCGACCTGCTACCTTTGATTTCTCTGTTACAATTGACGGTACTGACGCTGTCGCTTTACTTGGTACTGGGGCAGATTATTCGGTGATGAGCCATGCCCTCGCCCAGGACTTGAGCAAAGTTTTGACGCCGTGGTTGGGCCCTAACATTCGCACGGCTGGAGGTAACCTCATTAGCCCAGCCGGAAGGTGCACAGCCCGAATCAGCATCCGCGGTTTCGTCTACGTTGATGAATTCATCGTCTTGCGCGAGTGTTCGAGGAATTTGATCCTGGACCTTGACTTTCTACAGGCAAACGGCGCTGTGATCGACTTTTATGAGGCCCGAGTCACATTTTCGACAAATCAAGCCTTGGCGCACAGTGACACAGAAGACCCAGGCGTCAACGCTCTGCGTATTGTCGAAGACGACGTAATGCTCCCACCACGGTCCATTGTGCTGGTGTTAGTTAGGAACGACTGGTTTCACGACTACGAAAGTATTGCGGACAGTTGCTGTTGCTGTTGTTCTTGCTGTTGCTCGAGAAGGGAGTGGCTATTGCTCGCGGTCTTGTTGACATGAATGACGGCTGTGCGACAGGTTTCCTGACGAATTTCACCAATGAAATTCAACACCTCGCGAAGAGAACGGCTGTCGCCTTCCTCCACAATGTAGATGGGTTGCCGAATCTGTGCCGCGTGGAGATTAAACTTCATGACAATGCCGCAGCACACAACGCCCTTCAGAAGGTTAAAATCAAAGCGGGTTTCTCACTTTATCAATAGAACCTTCTGTTGTACCTGCTACTTGATTTTAAAGATTGCTTCGCGACGAGCTCCAAGGTCGGAAGTACGTCGGTAGACAAAATGTCACATCGTCACAGATTCGGCCACGCCACCAGTTTGTCAGCGTTCATACCTTGTTTCGCCTAAAGAGCGGGATGCTATTAGAACGTAAGTCGATGAAATGCTTGCAGGCGATATTATACAGCCGTCAACAAGTCCGTGGGCGTCGGCAGTGGTGCTGGTGAAAAAGAAAGACAACAAGTTGTGATTCTGCATTGATTACCGGAAACTGAATAATGTTACTGAAAAGGACGTGCACCCACTACCCAGAATCGATGATGCGCTTGACCGACTCCGAGACGCCAGGTTCCTCTCTTCCTTAGATCTGAAATGCGGATATTGGCATATCGAGGTGGACGAGCAAGACCGCGAGAAAACAGCTTTCGCGACGCCGGACGGTCTGTACGAATTTAAGGTGCTCCAGTTTGGGTTCTGCTCTGCGCCGGCCACGTTTCAACGCATGATGGACGCTGTTTTAGCTGGTCTGAAGTGGCAGTCATGTCTTGTCTGCCTGGATGACATGGTCATCTTTTCATCTAGTTTCGAACAACACTTGCAGCGATTGCGCATTATCCTTCAATATCTCCAGTCTGCGCAATTAGCTATCAAGCCTGAGAAATGTCATTTCGTCTTCGAGGAGCTCCGTTTCTTGGGACATGTGGTCAGCGCACAAGGTGTTCTAGATCCCGACAAGACTTCTGCCGTCTCCAGTTTCCCACGCCCAACCGACAAGGAGGCCCTCCGACGTCGTCTGGGCCTCTGCTCCTATTACCGTCGCTTTGTTAAAGCTTTTTCTCGCTTAAATGAGCCATTGACAGCCTTGACTCGAGGTGACACACCCTTTTTATGGGGGAGTGCCCAAGACGAAGCCTGCAAGGAACTCCGTCGCCGCCTGCAAAGTCCACCGATACTAGCTTATTTTGATGAGAATGCAGACACAGATATCCACGCTGACGCCAGCAATGTCGGCCTCTGAGCGATCCTCACACAGTGGCAGGATGGTGCAGAACGAGTCGTCGCCTACGCGAGCCGTACACGTTCTCGTCCGGAAAGGAACTATTCAACGACACAAAAAGAGTGTCTTGCCGTCATCTGGGCTCTGAGTAAGTTCCGACCGTACATTTGCGGGCGACCGTTTCGTGTGGTCAGTGATCATCACTCCCTATGCTGGCTAGGCAGCATTAAAGATTCTTCTGGGCGGTTGGCCAGGTGGAGCCTCCGGTTACAGGAGTACGACAAGACAGTTTTCTATAAGTCGGGCTGGCAGCACCAAGACGCAGACTGTTTATCACGGGCACCCATGGAACCGGCTACGCAAGACATCACCGAAGATTGTCCAACCCTTGGGCCGTCAGCATCTCTCGTATGGCGCAACTTCAACGGACTGACTCTGAGTTGTCGCCACTCATTGAGTACCTGGAGGGTATTAATGCTAGTTTACCCCGTTTGTTTCGTCGTGCGCTGCGGTCCTTCACTCTACGGCGTGGTGTGCTCTACAAGCGCAACTTTGACAGCACCAGGGAGACGTTTATGCTTGTTGTGCCATCCCAGTTACGGTCCGAAATTGAGAGCTTGTCATGATGAACCATCCGCCTGCCACTTGGGGATCAGTCGCACTCTGGCAAAGATTCGGCTGAAGTACTACTGGCCCAATTTACTACCATCAGTGCGTAAATACGTAGCAACATGCCGTGATTGCCAACGGAGCAAACCTCCTCCTCTGAGACCAGCTAGCTTTCTGCAGCCTATAGCACCTTCAAAGGCTCCTTTCCAGCAAACTGGCATAGACCTCCTCGGCCCTTTTTCGAAGTCGTCCACTGGAAAACGGTGGATTGTGGTCGCGACGGATTACTTGACGCGGTACGCTGGAACTGCGTCACTTGTAAGCTGTACTGCTGCTGAAGTCGCCGAATTCTTTGTCCACGACATAGTCCTGCGTCATGGGGCTCCTGCAGCTATCGTTACCGACCGTGAAGCTGCATTTACTGCTCGCTTCACTCAGGCTCTACTGAAACTCACGCACACCAGCCATAGACGTACAACAGCCTACCACCCACAGACAAATTGCTTGGTGGAACGCCTCAACAGGACCTTGGCCGACATGATTTCCATGTATGTTGATGTCGAACACAAAACATGGGACCAAATTCTTCCATACGCAACATTCGCGTATAATACCTGCGCAACAAGAAACGACGCGGTTCACTCCATTTGAATTAGTAGTCTTTGGTCGCCAGGTAACCACCCCCCTTTATTCCATGCTACCCGTGGACCTCCCTGACAGTGAGAGTGAACTTGACATCGATGTCGCCACTTATGTTCAGCGCGTGGAAGAAGCGCGGCAACTGGCCAGACAACATATTCACCACCAGCAGCAGATCGATGCTGACTGCTACAACCTTGAACGCCGCTATGTTGCCTACAACCCGAGCGACTATGTGTAGATCTGGACGCCCGTTCGTCGCCGCGGGCTTCCCGAAAAGTTACTGCGCGGCTACTTCGGCCTTTACCTTGTTGTCCGCCGCTTCAGCAACATATCGTATGAAGTTGTACCAACCTCGCCGGCTCATTCATCACACTACGGCAAGCTCAGTGACGTTGTGCATGTGTTGCGAATGAAACCCTACTACGAGCGAACTTCCGAGTGACTTTCAGGCTGCATGTAGTCTATCCCGTGATGCCAGACTATTGGTGTAACTCTTGTACGCTTTTTTTCCCTCTCTTCCGTCTGACGGTAACACCGAATTGGGGCGATGCTCCAGAGGAGGGGGCAGTGACACGTGTATTAGAGCTAGAAGAAGAAGGAGCGAGATGGAACGAAGTAGAGGACGTTTAAGTGCCCGCCCTTTCCTGTTGCCCGCGTTGCTGATTCAGCTCCCTCGGTGCCCTCGTTCAGCGGTTACAGCAATTCTTTAGTGTAACAACCGTTACAATATGATCCAGTATTGTGGAACATGGCGTCAATAAATGCATGACCCACCAAAGGCCCAAGATACAGTGCACATGTTAAAATGCAGGCTGTTTCTGCCAAGCTCAAATCACTTCATTTGGCAGATCCAACTTGTAGTTGCATTCAATATAACTGTCCAGGCCTCCTGCTTCCGATCCTTTCAAACTGGACACAGACCACCGAATCCTTTAGACAGAGCACAGCGCAATGAAGCACACACACTAGAGAAGTTAGCAAGACTGGAAAGGCCCTTTACGTGGAATATCGCATTTCGACAGCACTACACGAGTGAACGCCCTACTACAGTTGTATTCCCACGCTGAACACAGCACACTTCATGACGGTTCACAATTGAAGAAGCGCTTCGAAGAAACATTGAAGTTCGCCGACGTGCGGCATAGCGAGCAATTACAAAAACGAGGCAACGACTAAAGTGAAGGGGCCCAGCACTTCAACAGCTTTGAAGAAATGAAAAATACAAAGTGCATTTTGTTTCGGTTCCGATTTCACTGGGATAAAACACATTCAGGCATTTCTTTACAGTTTACTTTTACACTTGGGTAAAATGTCGTATCGAAGCATATAAAACTCACACTGATTCCTACCTATTTTGACCAGAATCGTCAGTGCACGGCGCTTTTTGCTGTACGCGGCAGTAGCAGTGGTGCCTCTTCGCAAATGGCCCCGTCACATCTTGAGGATGCTTCACTGCACAGAGGATTCAGTTACGACCGTGCGGTGCAGCTTCCTCAAAACGCAGAGGTTCAGCGTAAGCTTAAAGAGGCCGTATTCATATCTGATTGTGAAATGCAAATTATGTTTCAGCCCTGTGTGGTGCCTATTCACTTCTGTTACTATAAAGATGGCCAATCGTATTGCGAACACACTACATGCACCATACGAGCCAGCTACAGGTGAGGACTTCATTTAATACGTCTTCGGAATGAATAATATAACAACTTAAAGATCCTGTTTTAACATAGTTGGCTGGAATGTTTGATTAATGCACCATACACGTAAAACGGCTTTTCTGCCAAATACGAAAGATAAACCGCGCAGTATAATACACTGAGGTGCTTATTCGGCGTCCCAGGGAAGGATCTCAAAAAAGAAAACCCGCTTTTCTGATAAGCGCTGTTGTCAAATTAGCATTGTCAAGCTTCAGTCGGACTCGGAAGAAGAATACAAGCCGTTTATGTCAAAACACGGTGTTTTAGTCCGTAGTCTCAAGAGCAATATACTTTTATACCCAGAGAAGAAAAATATTGTTTTGTGAGAATAAAGAATGATGATTTTACTGTAGTCATGATGACAAATATTTGAATTACCTCTCGCCCACCAGTGAAGATCACACACTAAACTAGCCAATAAAGGCTATTATAGCTGCTTGCAGAATCGACGGTAACAAAATGCACGAGTTTTATTTGGACAGAACATTGTGGTTTTTCTTCACACCTGCGTGAACGACTATATCATCGGGCGAGAATAGAAAATGCGGCTTTGCGGGAGACATATCAGCGAATAGTGTGAGCTTGCGATTAAAATGACAAAAATATGTACCGGAAAAGTTATGCACTGCTGAATGTGAATCATTGCTGCATTTTAATATGCCTCTAATTTAGGCTTTGTGAGCATTTGTGACTTAACGTTTTCCTTCTTTCTTGAAACTGGCTTTTGGGACAATAGCGCCAGGCAAGTTGAGATTGTTAAAATGCCTCATAAAAATCGCGATGTAGACAGCGCAAACACAGGAGACGCATGCGTGCTTTACTACAACTTCGATGCAAACAGGTTGATCGCTCAACTCTCACTTTGCACATGATGGTTCAAAACTTATATTAGAATCGCAGTTTTATTGCGAAAGCAATACTACACCAGGTGTAACTTCTTGTCGCGTGGTCCGTGGCCCGTGGACCCCCCTGCTCCTCGAGGATGAGAAGACAACGAAGAAGAAAACGAAGCAGATGAAGACGAAGAAGACGACGACGAGGAAGACGGCAAAAAAGAAGAAGAAGAAGGAGGAGGAAACGACGAAGACGACAAAGACGACGAAGAAGAAGAAGACGAAAAAGACAACGAAGGAGAACAAGAACGCTTGGTAACCCACATCCAATGCTTTCGCTCCATACATACATACAATTCAACACAGCAGCGGCCCATCCCTATCTGCTCAAAGTATGATTGCAAATAAAATTGCTTCTAAAGCCCCTGCAACTGAGTAACATAACAGCGCTCTATGATAATGT
>JAJIZL010034280.1:0-47948 GCA_023969395.1 Amblyomma maculatum
GGCAGGACATGTAGTGCGAAGAGAGGATAATCGATGGTCGCTGAGGGTAACAAACTGGATTCCAAGGGAAGAAAAGCGTAGCAGGGGGCGGCAGAAAGTTAGGTGGGCGGATGAGATTAAGAAGTTCGCAAGGGTCAAGTGGATGCAGCTAGCACAGAGCCGGGTTAAGTGGAGAATATGGGAGAGGCCTTTGCCCTGCAGTGGGTATAATCAGGCTGATGATGATGATTAGTGTTTGCCAACAATGGACGACAAGGTGACTTTATATGTTTTCGGCTCAGTTCTTTTGTGGGCATTATTTAGGTCATGGATAATCCTACATAGGGACCGAGGGTTCTGGCCCCACCGACCTTAGGGCTAAACCGGCCAAATGGAACAAACTTAACCTCCAGATATCACAGGGGTCTCTGAGAGGAACTCTAGAAAGAAAAGGTTCAGTTTATTTGTGTCCGGTGTGCAGGTTCCCTTCACTCTGTGGGTACATTAAATAATGTTAAACCAATTATAATTTTGAGCACTACCGAGAACAGACTTCAACATTGTACTGGACAAAACAAAACTAATTTTTCAAGGTGTTAGCATGTTTTACACAACTTTGTCCGTAATGCAACCTTAATAGTTCTTTAAAATGTGGGTTATATGCATAAGCGATAGCTTTTTCAGGGAAGGCCGCCTGTGAAATATTGCCCATTCATGTATGTAAAGTCGCCCGATTCTGTTCGTGTTGGTGATGAACGAAAAACATAACGTTTCTGTGTCTAGCTTGTTCAAGCCTCAAGCATGAACACGTCTGCAGTATGGTTTTTAGTGTACTCGTCAGAGAACCCCAGGTGGTCTAAAAGTTCTGATGCCCTCCTCTATAGCGTCGCTCATAGCCTGAGTCGATCGTTTTGACACATTAAACCACATAAACAAAACCAAATTTATTATGCAGAAAGAAGCATACGAACACTGCCAGCCTTGCACGTCCACCTGTGAAGTTTGCTGTATGGCTGCAGAAAGCAGTACTTTAAGACCTTGCGCGCTAATGCTAGCATTGTTCAAGGTCGCGTTATTCCGCCATTTGACGTTGAGTAATGTATCCCATAGCAACAGAACATACCAAACGTAGGCACGTTATACGCGCCTTAAGGAAAGGGAAGAGCGTGGGAGTTACAATAAAATGGTAGAAAGAGGTGCCGCAATGAAGTGCTAAAGAATAATTTCAATAACCTGTGTATCTCTAACCTGCACTAAAATTGCTTAACAACAAGGCATACCAAGTGACCTAAATAAATTGTAAATTGGTTTAGAGGAAAGGGGAGCCGCAGTATCTGCACACTTAGCCGCAGAGACCTGAGCGGCACCGTAAGGAAGTAGATAAAGATTGGAGTGAAAAAGAAAAAATAGAGGAAGATATGAGACAACGACAAAAGAGAGAAATATGTGCTGGAAGTGGAGGGCTGTGTAGTAATTTCGATCACCTGGGGATCGTTAACGGCACTGATATCACAAAGCATACTTCGGCCTCTGTTTCGCCTTCATCAAAACACAGCCGCCGGCGATCAGTTTGGAATATGTGCACTCCGGCCCATTAGCCAGGATTTTTAACCACTGAGTGACTGCGGCACATATATGCCATCGTGGTTATCAGGCGCGAGGGCAGTCAACGGACAGTTTTGAATGAGCTATCAAGCGATATTTGCTGCATAATGAGCGTCGCGTCATTTTTTGTTATATGCGCGTCAGTGCTTTTGCAACAGCAAGGAGAGTTGCAGTCTCCCTGCCTCTTTCGTTTTACTTAAAAAATCAATTTATGCTTACGCCTAAGCATTCTGCACGCGCTGTTTTATCATTCTTCTTTCAAAATCTTCCACACTGCCCAGCAAGGAGTCATGTACCTGTCTTTCCGATGGCTTTTCGCACTGAAATCATTGGGAACCACCAATTAAGAGACAGCTGCTGACAGCGGAGGCAAACCAATGCCATTGATATATACAGTGCGAATACTACTGGCTGATACTGCCAGACAAACGAAACAGCATGCACAGAGCTGCGTCAGCTGACAGCACTGTAAATAACAACGCGTTAAACCACCCGGTCTACTTCATTTTGAAGCCGACATTTTGAGCAGATTTTGGTGAGAACTTTATCACTTTATAATCAGAAGAATGAGATCAGTTTTGAAGTATTCCTACGCAGGGCAAACGTTTAGCTCTTCACGGCTTTCAATATTTAATTTTAATGAAGGCTAAAAAATGGGAAATAATAACTGACTCGTCATCTTATACATAATTGATCCATTTACCATATAGTATCCCATATCGAATCCCCGCCTGTTAGGTAAACACAGCTGCATAGAGCATATATTAGTGTTTGGCGTAGATCTTAATACAGATCCTTGTAAATGGTTAAAAAACCGCGGCGCCCCATGTTTTTAAAGCCTCTGTCACTGTACACAATATCGGACTATATTAATGCGTAGTAACTTAGTGATTCGCAAAGTGCAAAAAAAAAAACAACAACAATAAGCATGCACTTCACGCACGAGTGCCGCTGTGAGAAATAAAACTGCTCATGAGCAAATCCTTCAAAAATTGAACTATATAAAAGTACCCTTACATATAGGATCATACGTGCGTGCACTATATTATATTGCACCGCAATGGGTTGTTTCAACGGCTATAACTCCACCCTTTTCGAGCACCGAAATGGTGGAAAGTAACGTTTTTCTTCACACAGTGGGGTGTGAAATATAAACTTTGAGCCATTTTTCCTAGAGAACAAGTTTATTATGAAGAGCTATCTATGTCAAGACTTTTTGCACCCATCGCTAATTGTCAGATGAATACAAAGAGGCTGGAGACGTTACTGAAAACCGCGGTCAACAAAGCATAAAAATTCTGGAACACATCCTCTTCGCGAATTTTAACTTGACCACAGCATACATTTATAGTGTTTTATGTGCCGTTTGATCCAGCCCATGTGAGAGGCAATGGAAGAGGTTAGTAGCTGAATGAAAATAATTATTTTTGTGCTTTATGATGTATGGTTCTCAGTGATGTTTGACATCTTATACATGAGTGGATGTCATACGCACGCTGTGTGCGATTTGAATTGTATAGCATATAATGACATAACGTTTCATCCAAATATTATTGCATTGATTCTTATCATTAAATACTCATTCTGCTGTGCAAGCTTCTAAGGAGGTTCGAAGCAATGTCACAGCTGCCCAGAAATATTGGTTACTTACGTCGGCAGAACTACTACTAAAGCAGAAACAAACTATTCATCCACTGAAATGTAATGCTTACCGTTATACCCTAGAAGGAAACCTCACTTCCATTTACACAAGTTTCGGTGTATCAGCTTATTATGGAAGATGAACCTGCAGCAGCGCCTCATACAAAACTATCCACTACAACCAATGTGTTTGTATTCAATATTTTTCACGTGAAAGAAAATGAACATAAGCGGTTTAGGCAATAGTTACATAAAACTGATATTATTAGCTAACGCATAACTGACCGAAACAATTATAGCATGAGAGTAATTTGCAGATATTATAAACTTTTCTGGTGATCTATCAATTTCCTGAGATGGTTTTATTAAGGATGGCACAACAAGGGTTCCCTCGGCGTAAAAACAATAAAGACGTGAATGTGTTTAGTTTTCCTAAAATGAGAGTTATGAGGACTTTGGGTGCTCATTTATGAGCTCGGCCGGAGAACACAAGATGGCGCGTGTCGCTGGCTTTCTAGAAGAACAACTTTTTGACATCAAAACTCTCCCTGCAGCAGATTTTGCCATCTGTTGCGAAGTTTTCAAGCCGTCGGAGAATAGATAAAAATAGGTTTGCAGAATATAGAGGCTTCATATCTTCTGTGTCATTGCGCCTTCTGAATTCCTGCTAGAACAGAAATGCTATTTCAAGTATATTTTAATGCTAATGTAACATAAACTATAGCGGACATATTTTCGTAGTTATTTTCTCTTAAACGTCACTATTTTTTGCACGTGTTTCACTTCTATCCTGGTAGTCGTCTTTGAGCTTTTATTCGTCTACCACGACCACCTGCTAGCTGGCAACGTTGCTCTAATAAATCAATAACTCTTGGTTGTTACCCAAAACACATCTGTAGTGGAAGAATTAAGAAAATAAACTAAGACAAATAGGAACAGATGGCAATCTGGCAGGCTCTGGGAGAGATTCCAGCTACCTTGGGAATTTTTATTGAAATGTTGCAACAATAAGATTCAAAAATATGTATTTGTTGCTTTCCGAAAGCGCAAAACTCTGCATAACTATTTTACGCTTCGGTGAAGATCTAATCCTAACGTTGTAGAAAAAATTACATATTTTTAAAAACATTCTTCTAGAACATTTCGTTATCACACGTGTCGGCCGCGGGTGCTGATTCAATGCGTTGAAATTGGCAATCTTCTTTCATCTGCGTTTTTTGTAGCACGCGTCACTACGCAGCTCGCTATGTCGCACTAATGACATTCTGCCGACATTTCCCTTAACTTGTGTATTTTTAACCAACTAGCAATATCAGTTGATACGGCACTGGCTAGTACCAAAGAGGGCATACATTCAATTCTTCGCCGCAGTGAATTGTTCGCATACATTTCGAACAGAAAGGGTGCATTCTGATTTGTGATGCCAATGCTCGTAAAGACCCCACGCAGGTTGAACCAGTTTACGTAATTCCATAACTGCCATACTTTGGTTCTGCCAGTATTGACTACTTCGATCCCCACAATAGGTTGAGCCAATCACGCACTTAGCCAGCTACAGCGATTTTTATGTACTTCTTATTTTGACTATCCTCATCAAAACAACAACCAAGCAGGAGCTGTGTAGGACACAAACGAGGATGAAGTGCTGAACGTTGTCGAAAAATCTAGAGATAAATAATTACTATGCACGGTAACGGCCTTGAAACGTATTATAAATTCGACCTAACAGGACCCCTTAAGGAAGGAGAAATGCGTTTTACGGATCTTTTTGCACGCATTTTTATCGTTTTCGCGAAAGTACTACCTTGTAGTCTGCGATGTATAAAGGTTGTGACTGTGAAGTGCCTGGCATACGTAGTAACTTTCTAAAAAACTTGAAGCACACAAAAGCGCGGTACTCAAAAGAATCCAATTAACCAGTAGCAAATACAAATCATGCTAGTACTTGAGCCTTCATGTTTTTTATTATCACTTATTATTGAATAGATATAAAGTTTATCGTCTGTTTCTTACGTTTTTACAGAGACTGAGAAATCAGCTGTTTTGACGGCGTCTAAACATCGGCGCCTAAGTGTGAACCTATGCACGAAGAGTCCAGTAGGGGAAGTGATGCATTGCCTTCCTCTTTGGGCTGTCTTTTGCTGGCGCTTCCCTTGGCGCGCGTGGCACATGGCTTTCATTTTACCGTGTATATGACGCTGCCACGACTAAACTGTCTTTTTTATTAGGAAATTCTAATTTATGATGATGCCTGCATTTCGCACTTTAATTTTGCTTCAGGTTGCGTGGAGACCGCCACTCACCGCGGCTTTTTGAGCACTCGGCTGTATTATAATATCTTTTATAGATTTCTTTGAAACGCGGTTTATAAAAGGGTACCTAAGATGGCAGAGGTGCTTGCGCCTTGTAATATGGTATTACTCGAGATACCCATACCCAGCTCCGAAGGTTTAAAAGCTGCGGTTTGTTCTAGCTTTTAGTTGTGTGCAAAAAACGGTAAACAACCAAATACTTGATTTCTTGATGATATACATGGGCTTGCAGCCAGAGAAATCTTATTGCACGCTGCTTCCAATATCTGCTGTAAAATTTATAATGCCAAACGTTAGAAGCGCATGGCAATCATGCACGTGGAAAACAGTAAATTTTACTAAATACTTGAAAGAAAGCTTAAACACACACACACAAACGAACCTGCGAGCGCCACAAAAAACATAAACAGGCTGCAAGTATTTCTTTCTTGGCAATTAAAAATTATCAGCGAGCCCAAGTTTTCGGCGAGGGGCTACATTGCTGGGTTGCTTTTATTTACCGAGTACTGCTAGACATTTCAAGCCGTGTAGAAATGGCTGCAAAAACAACTATTTGATAACTTGTGGTCGGCCGTATGAAAAAAACATTGCAAGGAGCGTCTGCCACAGATGAATTCAGAAGTATATGTCAAATGCTGCGGCTTGGTGGCGATAGGATTGCGCTGTGAATCCTACCTTCACGAGATTAGTTGTTTTTGTTAGGGAGCAGGTTTCAATAGATGGCGGTGCAAACCCTTCCAGCCAGGCGAACTTGACAACATAGGGTCCACATTCGTTAAAACTGGAACTTATCGAAACTCTAATATGCTTCCAAATGGGGTATTTATGTGCATACATCTAGGGTGGCGAACGAAGACTGGTAGCTTGCAGGGGTCAGGCGGATGCTGGCACAGCACAGCTAGTACAGGACGGTGATAACTGGAGGGATATGAGGGTGTCCTTTGAACTGCTGTGGGTGTAGTCAAGATGATGATGATGTGGCCAGATAAAACGTTGATTCAACATGCACACTTCATACGTCAACCTATTTTATTGACAAATACAATGGCTAATATATATTCATGTTCAAACAGCTTGAAAAGACGAAAAGGAACAAGCAGAACAAGAACTTGCTCATCTATCTGTTCGTTGGCGTACTGAAATTCATTTTAAGAATCAAGATAACGGATTCCATTCAAGCATTAACTCATGGGGTTGAATCATAGCATGCAAAATTTCAAGAGGAGAACGGTTTCAGCCCTAGTTCTCAATAAACGGGTGGAGAAACGTGACGCAGGATCAGGGAATGACACGAAGGCGGTGAATTTTCACAACTTGCCTTCCCGAGTGACTGCTGAGGGGCTTAAATGCTGCGCCGCTACTGGAGAAGTGCATGCGTCAACAGTCTGTAAACACACCCGTTGGCTGAAGCCATTGTGAAGGGAAAGAGCCTACACTGTGGTTTGAATCTCGTGCAGCTCAAGGGATTTCCTGGCGGCACTTCTTGGGGCTCTCATTATCAGATGCGCGGGGCGTCGAAAACTGCGCGACATATCTCGTGGCGCCCAGCACATACATGGCCAGTAAAAAGTTTTTAGTTGTTCACGTAGCCACTGCTCGGCACTGATGCAAAATTCTAGCAGTCACGCGCATGCAAAGAAAGTAGGATTTGGTTGAAAACGAGTTCTATATCACAATTAGGTCCATTTGTTGTTGTCAGCTACCCTCCGTTATGGCAGAGGCAACATTATATATTCATATTTTTCTATTTGCCTGTGGGGCTCCTGCGCCCTTCTTGGACTTCTGAAATACGAGCGCTCTATTCAATCCGTCTTGGTACGCGCGGAGGTAGCGCAACTGTAAAAGTGCATACTTTTTTGAGTGGCATGACATGTGGTCAGCTTGAAAATGGGCCTAGATAAGGACGACATAAAGCCAAGAAAAGGAAATTCTAGGGAAGCGCTGCTTGACGCAGTCACGATGTCAGCGAGCGGCTTGATGTATCCTAGAGGAACACAGACGACGGAGTGGAGCCTTACCAGCATGAAGGCGTAATCGGTGCCTGCTGAGAACGATTAGGTTGTTTGCGTGAGTTGTGCCACAATGTAATCAATGTCTCTCGCACCGCTAGGGGTTATTTTGCTGTGCCGCATCCCTATATTCGCGCCCTACTTTGTTTTGCTTTGACACGCTGTGTGGATGCACAGTGCATATTTCTTTTGTATTTATGGCATAGCGCTGCCGCAAACCTCGAATGCATGCTCCGCTTTAAAGTGGCTTACGATGTTGTATCGTTCAAAGTGTTTTTTGTTGACCCGGAATAAAACTAGTTGTGACTTAACTCTGGTTAACCCAAGTTGAATTATTATAGCAGCGGCGGAAGCGTATTTTGCCTGCTACAATATCCCCCTATCACGTCTTATCATTTTAAGATGCTACAGAGAGAGAAAGAGAGACCCTTTAATTAAAAACAGAGAACTGTGCCGGCTTTTAGATTTCGCTGGCATGCTACCCTGTGTGGGAATGGAGATTCCGCAGGGAAATAATGAAAAATATGGTGAGAAAATAAATAGAAGGGAGAGATAAAATGCAGCCATTAAATACGTGTTAAGGGAATTCGTGGACTGATGGTATAAAATGGAATGATGAAATGCATGATCCGACAAATGTGTTTATAGAGTTCACAGCTTGAAAAATGAACATGCAAGGTGAATTCAGAGCTTGTCAAGGGGTCCAATGTCTTTCAAATGCTTAAATAAAAAGCTCATTGCGAGTCTCTTTTACCTAAGGCAGGCTAAGGGACCTAAAACATGGTTCATTGTTAAAGTCACTGGGGAGAGCTTCTCCTTTCTATGTTCATAGCACGCACATGTAAGCGTGCGCACGGCACTCAAGTGAGATATGTTCCACAGTTTCAATCGAGTCTCGGTTGTCACAATGCGGACTCTTCATTTCAACGAAACGGTAGCGCAATCCATTTGTATATGCACAGTTCAGGCGAAGTCGGTGCTAAAGAGTTTCTAGTTCGCAAGTAAATTTCGGAGGAAATCTTGATCTGGAGATGTGGGTCAAATGTGGAAATTGGTAGCGATGTGTCGGCAAGCTCTAAAGTCAATACTTTGTTTCAGAAGGAAATCTTTTAGCCAGTTGAGATGATTCAGGTTTCGTGAAGAAGGTACAAATGTATATTTGATTTTGGCGGCCTTTACGAGCCACTTCGTCTACTTTTTAATTGAATTTATTCCCACTGTGAGCTGATATCCACTGAAATGTAATGCAGCGGCTTGCGTCAAAAGCCAAATGATGTTGATACCCCATATCAAGGGAAACAGGATGATGATTGGTTTACTTAGCTGGTTTTTCAAGATTTGCGGAGATGCTTTTAAATCAGTGAAGATAACCCATCGTCTAGGAGTTTGGCGCAGGATATAGGAAAGGGCTTCTTTAATGTAAAGGAGCTCAGTTGTCGTAGGTGATGTCTTCCGCTGCTGCCGGTAAGGCAGGACAAGGCTTATTGAGGGTTTATAAAGGCCACAGGATGAAGTGTCATGAGCAGTTGAACCGTCGGTGTACTGGGTATATGGGTGTACGGTATATGGGTGTACTGCGTATATTGCTTGACTAAGTAGGCGAGAGCGGCTTGCAGAAGGGCTTCCTGTGGCATGCGGCACTTCGCATCCACGCCAGGAACAGACATATTCAACTTTATAGACCATAATCACCATTGAGGAAATGCGACTGGTAGTAGATTATGTGGCAGAATAATAGTAGGGAGGGGCGGGAACTGTACAGCTTGACCAAAGCCAGATTTACAGTGAGTTTGATGAACACAGTGCAAGAAATGCTTCACCCCTTGGAGGACATGTCGAATATGGTTATGCGTATAGTTTCTTGAGCGGCAATCACAATTAGCGGGAGACATCCTGCTTCTGCAAGTGTTCGTAATGCAGAGCATGCCTTTGGGAGTCAAAGGCATCCTCCCATATCCGTAAGCAGTTGTTCCGCGCGGCTTCAAAAATATTCTTCCTTTTGGGAGATATTCTTTGAAGCACCGGTAAATAGTAGCGTAACGCTCCCTAAACGTAGGCCGTTTCAAGTAGAACCATCGACAGGCAGTTGCTGCCCCATCGTGTTCCGCAATGAATCTGAAAACCTGCAATGCTGCAGTGATTCTCTCGTGGAGTGGTTTAATCTAAGGTGCCCAAGGCAGGTTGCTATCAATCATAACACCTAGGAATCGGTGTGATCGTACATAGGACAGTGACCGTCTACCGAGAAGGAGCGGGTATCATCATCATCATCATCAGCCTGACTATACCCACGGCAGGGCGAAGGCCTCTCTCATATTTCTCCACTTAACCCGGTTCTGTGCTAGCTGCATCCACTTGACCCCTGTGAACTTCTTAATCTCATCCGCCCACCTAACTTTCTGCCGTCCCCTGCTACGCTTTCCTTCCCTTATAAATTCCAGTTTGTTACCCTAAGCGATCATCGGTTATCCTCTCTTCGCACTACATGTCCTGCCCATGTCCATTTCTTCTTCTTAATTTCCACTAGAATATCGGTAACTTGAGTTATTTCTCTGACCCACTCTGCAGAGTTCCTATCTCTTAATGTTACCCCTACCATTTTTCGTTCCTTAGCCCTCTGGGTTGTCCTCAAATTAAGAGCGGGTATCAAGTCATTCTTTCCCTTGTAAAGGCGATAGCTACACTTTTCTGGTGGAGGCGAAGACCCAAGCTAGACAGGTACATTGAGATGTGCAGTAACGCTCTCTGAATTCGTTGCTGCGTTGTGTAACGCGAATGTGATGCACTCCAGATGCAAATATTGTCTGCAAAATTTGTTATGCTCACTGAGGTACGCCTCTCTTCACTGCGTGAAAGAGATTTGGATCATGTGGAGTGTTCATAAAAACTTCCCGCTTTTGTAAATAGTGTCGAATCCTGTTGTAAAGCTTTCTACCGAGGCCATGGCTGGCCAAGGCTTCGAGGATTGCATGATGAAAGAGAGAGTCAAAAGTAGCCTTGCTGTCAAGAAAAACGGCTGTCGGGATGCACCCAGCGTAAAGGTACTCTTCAAGTGTTGAGATCAGGGTAATATAATTTTCAGACACAGAAGTATTGTCGCGAAACCCGTTCATGTTTTCAAAATATTCTTTTCAGCTCTCGAGGAATCAGGCGACGCGTTTGGAGGTCACTCGGTTCATAAGCTTACCTACGCAGCTCAGTAACCCGTAACCATTTAAAGAATTTACCTACATTGAAATACACGAACAAAAATCAGCGAATTGTAAATAAACAACACATGAAAATTAGAGGGTATTACGTACATTGCAAATGCAAATATGGCAAAAGCAATTCAATTTTAGCATTACATATACGACATGGATCATTGAATGCTTCTTTTAATAAGTATGTGGAAACAGGGAGGTTGTAATATTAAGAATTAATTGGTCCGATTTTGGGAGCATGATGTTAGGTAATGACGACTGAACCGTTCTTTCTCAGCTTAACCAAGTGCAAGAGGAGATATGCGGGTTCGCGGTAGTGAGGCTGGCCAAGTTGATGATAATGATTTGTAGAAATTTTCTAGTCTCTTTAGCTTCTCCTCAGAACCTGATGTTATAGCATAGCAGTGTGTTTGGAGGTTTTTGAGTGTGATGGAGGTTTTTGAGTGCGAGTATATTCAGTGCTCAATGCGAGGCAGTGCCAATAAAAAATGCTTGCGTGCAAGTCAGGGCAGTGTTTATTTCTTGACAGGAAGCTCCTCTTTGCCATGCTTCAGCAAGGTCAATGAGTATAGTAATTAAGCGTAAGGTGCGTCGCGAGCAGCTGGAACCACACGCTTCTTAGCACGTGCGTTACACGGCTTCCCTTCTACTACAACTCGCAGCAATTTTTCGCACCAGTACATATCTCCACAAATACATATTACTGGCACAATGCAGCATATCCTCCCAGTTTCATGCCTAACCTTCAAATCCACTGAAACCACAGTCCACTTCGTTCGCCTCCTCCCACAACCACTTGAGAAGGTCCCCGACACCTTCATGTCATCTAGGCTGGCCATGAGGTCATTTACGTTCGCAGAGAGCAGTGGAGAAGTCAGGCTCTGGAACCACCCCTTCTGCTGCAATTCTTTCATGTTCGCAGGCACACTAGAAGAGGTCAATTATAGCAACTCGCATCTGATCCTGCTTAATCGTGCTATCGCCCTGTAAAGTTGGTTCACGCTGATTGAGCCTCCGCACATTTTTTCTGTCTTTTATTTTACTTCACTTTCTCATACACTGTTTGTCTCATGTGCCCCCTTCAAACTTATATAGATCCAGATTCTTACTGCAAATTGTGTCAGCTGGAAACTTTTTTCAGTCGCAGGGAATGGACCGGCTTTTCATTTTAGCCGAATTTGTAACACCAGAATTTGGGAGTGTGTGGAGTGATGGTGTTCAGGGTTCAAAAATATAACAATTGGTTCACAGGAAGGGAAAGGCGCAGTATCTGGGTTTAGGGGCTAGATAAGAAAACCTTTCAATGGCCTCTATGATGTTGTCATTATCATTATGTTTTATCTTCCGGACTACTCTGTGTGCTGTTCAAAGACGCATATGTTTCTCCACTTTTAAATCCTAGACGCAGTCTTCCTATGCCAGCGAACATGCTGATATCACCTGTAGATCGATTATTGTACTTACCTCCTCTACGCCTTGATTCTCTTTGAATTACAATAAACTGAATTAACTATGTTGCCTGTGAAGATAAGCACAGCCAACGGTCCTATATGGTTGTTCTTGAGGCCTGAGCATTGTTGACCGATTTATTTGCTTGCCCACATATAGCAACATTGTCTTCAATGTGTTTCATCCCCTACATTAGCGTTGATAGTGTGTTTCACATAAATAATTATCCTTTATACTTTAATTTAGGAAATAGTCTAAGGTACTTTCTCCCAAAATGATTTTCTATTCTTTGAGAAACTTTCCTCACAGCGCTACTTACACAGGTAACCTTAAGCCAGTTCAGCAATAGAGTTCGGTGACCCTGGCCTAGAAAATGCTGGGTGCTCAATATTCAATTGCAGTAATTTTATGTACATGTTGTTTTATTATTTCAACTTTTTTGCTTACTTTGTGTAAAATTACAGTCTCTTCCAGCCATGAGTCCATGTATTTTTGACCATTTCCCGTGCCTTCATATCTATTTCAAACTGTTATTCAATATTAACATGAAAACGCGTTTTAATCAGTTTCCCCCACAAGTTAGCAATTAGCTAAACATATACACTTTAATACTAAATTTGGTTTGGTTTGGTATGTGACGTTTAATGCCTCAAAGCGACTCAGGCTATGACAGACGCCGTAGTGGAGGACTCCGGAAATTTCGACCACCTGGGGTTCTTTAACGTGCACTTACATCGCAGAGCACACCGGCACCTTGCTTTTCGCCTCCACGGAAAAGCAGCCGCTGAGGCCGGGATTTCATCCCGAGTCCTTGGGAACAGTAGTCGAGCACGTTAACCACTGCGCAACCCAAGCGCGGTAATACTAAAATTACGGCGTTTCGTGAAGCTTTCGATAAGAATAAAACTGATGAAGAAAACAATGTTGGTTGGCTCTGTATGTTCCTGTGACCAGCGTTCTTAACTTAGATTTCCCCACGGCTTAAGTCGCTTGCACAAAACGTTCAGTGCGCGTTTAAGACAGCGGTTAAGACGGAGCTTAAAGACAGCGTTCAGGCAGTGTTAACTGCAAACTTTATTAAGATTCAAAATGGCTGCAGTGCGGCTGCTACGGCTGGATGCACATGATAGACCCCTTCGAGCGTGGAAAACGTGCAGCTAAGTTTTTCTGTATCCTTCGTGTTGATGCGGAGGTGAAACGCGTCCTCTCGGAGTTGTTTAGTGACTGCGAACTTGTGTCGACCTTCTTCCGTTGCTCTTTGGACTGTCATGCGAGTCGCGCTGGCTTCGTCGGCTTGAGGTGAGCTTGAACATTTTCGCCATTCTTTTGCGCGGGTGCTTTGCTATCATACGTCTCTCGTTTAATAAACGGTGAATGCAATAAAAAAAAATAATAGTACGCGGAACGTAGTGATGCTCTTCATCACCGTTTGTGCTATGATACCGGGCGATGCCGAATAATTGTTGGTGTGTTTCCGAAGCTAATTCTTGGTTGCCGTATTTGTCGTCCTAGTTGCGACGCACATATTTTTTTTTCCGTTTTCCCTGTTGTGTGTACTGGCACCGTACATCCCACGGGGGCTTTTAGTGGTGTCACTACGGCTAAACGCAGCACGAGCTGCCGGTTTCAAACATTGCATGAGTCTCGTTTGCTAATCGCCTCTTTCTTTCCGCCCAGTGTGTAAAATGGGGCGTGCAGCTCAAATATGCATTCGTACCGCTACATGTACGTTCGAAATCAAGAGCAATTGAAATGTGTGTCACAAGTTAAACTCGTACGTCTTGTTTCCAGCCGTCATTTTCCGGAGGATGGGCCTGGCGTGAATACATCAAAGCTTTGGGAGGCTTCCGGCGCATCGTGGGCGCCATCCATTGCACTCTCTCCAAGATCCTAGTGCTGGGCTGCATCTGAGAGCGTGCACAACTCAACTGATCGTCTTCGCATTAGTGCTTAAGCGATTTTGAGCTGTTCAAACAGCGCTTGTTCTGCCATCTCATGTAGCAGCTCGCAAATAGCCCGTTGATGGGTGGATGTTATACGTCCCCGCTGCTTTTGGTGTGAACGCTGTGTGCTTATTGTGTGGAGCCGGGACGTTCACAGCGTCACCAGAAGTGAGACTAGCTGCAGGTTGTTTTGATTGCTCATGTGTACTTGGTGTCAGTCCCATGTGTTCAGTGTGTGCAACTTGGATGTTCACAGTGCTGCTAGAGAAGTGAGACCCACCTGTGCTGTTGGTGTCAGCCTTGTCAGCTTTGTGTGGTGCCGAAACGTTCAGTGTCAACACATGTGAAGCTGCAGCTGCCAATGTTGGACTTCTAACATGTCTAGCAGACCTTAAAGGTTGCTGTATCAGGCTCTAGCATGTTTAAGCACTCACTTTTGTGGAGACAATTGGTGGAGTCCTGACCGGCTTGCTTTTAAAGTGTGATTCACAAGAATGCAGATGTTTGCAAAGTGTTTATGCAAATAAAAAGGCAATTGCATTCATTTATACCAAAGTATCAATACACTGTTTAAAATGTATTACTGCATTTGCAACTTTTGGAACCCTTTCGTTATCCCGCAGAGTTCACATACTCATATTCCGGTATCCAATGTAAGCAATGTGTTTTGAATACTGATGCTACCTGTTGCTGCAAGCCGGTTCGTTATGTGTTTGCCATGCGAGAAATGTGTTTTGAATACTGATACTACCTGTTGCTGCAAGCAGGTACGTTATGCGTTTGCCAAGAATGTGAGAGATGTTTCCAACTCCCTTGAATATTCTGTCCCCTGTCTTCAAGACATTTTTCTCAGGCTGCATTCAGTTCAGTTCAGTCGTTCAGTCGTGTCCGACTCTTCGTGACCCTATGGACCATGTCACGCCACGCTTTTCGGTCTCTCACTATCTTCCTAACATCACATAACGTCAACTGCAGTGCCTCGAGGATGCCATCTAACCATCGCGTTCGCTGCCTACCCCTTCTCCGGCGACCCTCAACCTTTCTCAACATCAAATCTTTCTCCAGCGACTCCTCTCTTCTCATCAGATGACCAAAGTAGCTGAGCTTTAACTTTAGAATTTGACCCTCCAATGAGCAGTAAGGGTTTATGGTCGACAATATTGACTGATTTGATCTTCTGGCAGTCCAAGGAACTCTCAAGAGTCTTCGCCAGCACCACAATTCAAACGCGTCAATTCTTCGGCGGTCAGCCTTTTTCACAGTCCAACTCTCGCATCCATACATCACAACTGGAAAGACCATAGCACGAGTTATACGGATCTTGGTTGGCAGACTAATGTCTCTGCTCTTTACTAGGCGGTCAAGGCTAACCATTGCTCTCTTTCCCCGAAGCAGGCGTCTCCTAATTTCATGGCTGCAGTCTCCTTCCGAGGGAATCTTGGAGCCCAAGAAGGAAAAATCTGTCACAGCTTCCACTTCTTGTCCCTTGATGCTCCAGGACTTGATAGGGCAAGACGCCATGATCTTTGTCTTTTTAATGTTCAGTTTAAGCCCAAACTTCTCACTCTCTTCTTGTACGCGCATCAGAAGTCTCTTGAGTTCCGCTTCACTTTCTGCCATTAAAGTGGTATCATCCGCATACTCAAGGTTGTTTATATGTTTTCCAGCAATCTTCACTCCAGCTGAAGACTCGTCCAGACCGGCCTTCCTCATGATGCACTCTGCATATAGGGTAAATAGGCAGGGCGACAGTATGCAGCCTTGCCTCACTCCTTTCTCAATCGGAAACCAATCAGTAAGGCCATGTCCAGTTCTGACTGTGGCCTCTTGCCCTTCATACAGGTTCCTGAGGAGACAGATGAGGTGAATTGGAACTCCCATCGCTTGGAGAGCTTGCCACAATCTGCTGTGATCTACGCAGTCAAACGCTTTCGCATAATCAATAAAGCAGAAGTAGATGGGTTTCTGGAACTCTCTTGCTTTTTCCATGATCCAGCGAACGTTGGCAACTTGGTCTCTAGTTCCTCTGCCCTTGCGAAACCATGTTTAGACGTCTGGAAGTTCCCGATCTAGATACTGCTGCAGCCTACCTTGGAGGATTTTCAACATCACCTTGCTAGCATGCGAAATAAACATGATCGTGCGGTAGTTGGAACAATCTTTGGCACTGCCTTTCTTTGGAATGGAGATGCACACTGACCTCCTCCAATCCTGTGGCCACTGCAGGGTTGTCCAAATCTTCTGCATAATGTATGCAGAATTTTAACAGCGTCATGGTTGAGGTTTTGAAGCAACTCAGCTGGAATGCCATCAATTCCGCTAGCTTTGTTCTTAGCAAGGCTGGCTAAGGCCCATTCAACTTCACTCTTCAGGATGCCCGGCTCGAGATCAGTAATCACAACCGTCTTATGTTGGGTTTGCACATCCGGGTCCTTCTTTCACAGTTCTTCTGTGTGTTCCTGCTACCTCTTCTTTATCTATGAGGCTTCAGTGAGGTCCTTGCTTCGTTTGTCCTTTATCACTCCCAGCTTAGCACAAAAGCTTCCTTTGATATCTTTAATTGTCTTATACAGAGCTCCTGTGTTCCTTAATTGGCTGTTGTCCTCAGCTGCTTGGTACTGTATGTTCGGGGAAGGCATTCTTATCTCTCCTTGCTATTTTCTGAAAATGTGCATTGAGAACCTTGTATCTTTCTCTTTCCCCCATAACTTTTGCCATCCTCCTTTCCTCAGCTATTTGCAAAGCTTCTTCAGATAACCAATTTGCTTTCTTGCATTTCTTTTGCTTTGGAACTACCTTAGTAGCAACTTCTTGTATTATATCACGAACATTATTCCACATTTCTTCGGGCTCTCTGTCTTCTAGATTTAATTCTTGAAATCTATTCCTTACTTCCACAGCATATTCTAATGGAATTTGATCCAGATCATACCTGAAAGGCCTTCTAGTTTTCTGCGTCTTCTTCAATCGAAATGCATTTATCGTGGTAATGCAGGCTGCATTACCACGACAAAAATGTGCTGTAGCAAAATCCAGCTCTGAATCATGGCTTGTCCTTTATGTATTATTTATGTATTATGTTAATGTGAAAGCTACTGTGGCAATCAGCAAAAGACGATAAATACGCATGCGCAAAAGTTAAACTTATCCGTGACAAACTGACAGTAAAAAGTGTAGCCAATACCTGGTACATGGAAGCTAACAGTCGTGTTAAGCTGAGCAGCGCTCGCGCAGCTCATGCGATAAAGACCATTGACAAATATTCAGTAAGGACCTCAATCCGCTAAATGCTAGTGCCTGCAGTATTGTTAATAAGCCTGAACTATTGAATTTTTTTCAGTGTTGCATGAACCGCACTTAATTGCTGGCACAGAAACTTGGTTGCACGACGAGGTACAGGACGATGAATTTTTTCCACCCTACTATCATGTCCTCAGGAAAGACCCAAAACAAGAGGTGGTGGCGTCACCTTGTTAATGAAGAAAAGTTTAACCTACAAGCATCTTCATCCCATAGATGACCATGAAAGTGTATGGAGCACGTTATTTCTTAAGGATACCGCATTGATAATTGCCGTATTGTACAGGCCCCCTGGTATCTCTGTTTAACTTTTTCAGAAGACGGATGAATATATTGGCCATTAAGCGTAGCAGAATAGTACTGTTGGGTGACTTCAACCTGCCAGGTGTAGACTGGGAATTTTGAATCCCAGGAACTGTAGAAAAATTGCATGCCGATTACATGTTAGGAATAATGGCTAAGCATGGTCTAATCAGGTGGTTCTAATCCAGCAACGCGAGTGCAAGGGCAGAGCAGCGGAATACTGGACTTACTTCTACCAGACGGTATTATCCGTAAGACGTAACTATAGAGGATGGAGTTTCTGATCACAGTTGTGGCGAACATTTGGTTGGATAACAACATTACACGCAACACAATGGTAACTGCTTATAACTTTAATCAGGCTGACCATGCCACAATACTTGACAATTGTGTGTTTGCACTCCACCGAATCCCCAATACTAGAGATGTGGGCCCTTTATGGGCATATTTTAAAACTGTTGTTCATGACTATATGGTTCAATTTACAACCACTAAAATCCGACGAGTAGAAAGACCCAGTCCATAGATAACGCGTAACATAATTCACTTAAAACAAAAACTATGGCGTGCACGGCAAAAAATTCCAATAGACCCGGTTCTTATTGCTAAGTTTAGTATGCCATTGCGAGAAGAGCTACAGAAAGCTAGAAGATTGTTTTTTTCTACCACATTACAGGCATATTTGCAAAGTTCTAAGTTCCGGCGTTACCTATCCGGCTCTAAACCTGATTTGAATTCTGTCGAGGTGAATGGAAATATCTGCATTACTCCATCCATAATTGCTAACGCGTTTAACAGTTTCTCCAGCTCTGTCTTTGTCCCAAGGCCTGACGATAGTACAACGGTACCAATGCATAAGGCCAACACTGATTGTAATAAGGATCAAAACATTGTTATCTCGAAAGAAGAAGTGTTTTCTTTGTTACTAAAGATGGACCCAAAAAAGCCGTCAGGCCCCGATATGCTACCTAATGAATTCCTCAAACATTATTGTGAATGAGTCTCAGAGTTCTTGGTGAAGGTTTTTACTGTACCTCTGCGTGAATGTTCTGTTCCGACTTGTTGGCTGCTTGCGAGGGTTACTCCAGTTCATAAATCGGGTAAAATTATCCTTTTATATCTATTATATCTACTTCGTGCAAACTACTCGATCATGTTATAGCTAAACATTTAATGGACTTTCTAGAAAATAACAATCTGTTTTACCCCAGGCAACATGGTTTTCGACGTCGCTTATCGACAGTAACTCAACTTATTGAATCCGTTCGTACCTTCGCAGCAAAGAAACAGATAGATGTAATTGCTTTAGACCTACGTAAAGCATTTGACAAAGCGTGTCATGATAAACTGCTTAAAGAAATGCATGCATATGGCATTGATTTGCAGATTATTAGCTGGGTACGCGCTTACCTTTCCGACAGGAAACAGTCTGTCGAAATAGCCAGCGAACATTCATCCAGCTCTCATGTATCATTCGTTGTATCACAAGGTTCTGTTTTAGGTTCGGTGTTATTTTTTAATATAGATAACGACATTGCTGAAGATATAGACTGTCATGATGAGGTGCGGCTGTTCGCAAACGATTGTCTCTTGTTTTGCCACGTAAGAACTGATGATGGTCAAATGTTGCTGAATTAGTCTTTGAAAAAAGTCTATGATTGGTGTATGAAATGAGATATGCATATCAACCCAATGAAATTTGCTGCCATAACCAGCAAGAAATCTCCCCTACTGTTTACCTATACTATTAACAACAAATTAACATACTCAGGCATCACAATTACTGAAAACTTAAATTGGGGCGTACACATTGATCAGACATTTGGTTCAGCTCAACGAAACCCTGGCTTCTTAAAAGTAAACTGAAACACTCAACACCTGATGTTAAACTTCAAGCATTTAAAAGTATGATCCGACCTAAGTTAGAGTATGCAATCATTATATGGGACCCACATTGCCAGTATCAGATCAATAAACTCGAGAGGGTGCAATGATTAGCCTTAAGATCTATAATTTTCGCTTACCAAAAAACACAGTCAGTGATTGCTCTACACATCCAAGCTTAACTACCTGAACTAGCCACATGTAGAACAAATAGCGCGCCTCATGTTTCTTTGTATGCTCCGTGAAAATAAGTTTAACTTAGACTCCACTTTGTATATCCAAAGCCCAGGAAGATTATCAGCCCGTACTAATCATTCATTTGCCATCATGCCGTACACACCTAGAGTTGGACTGTTTAAGAACTCTTTCCTTCCGAAAACCATTGTTGAATTTAACAACCTGAACCCCCAACATTTTTTATAACACTAGCTCAGCTGAGACTTTCGAGTAAAAACTAGAATTGTATTTCTTGTAGAAATGTTCGTGCCTTCTTCTGTGTTTTCTCTTTATTTCCAACCCTGTAACAGCCCGTAAGGACTTACAGTGCTGTAAATAAATAAAAATAAATGTCAGTGTTGGCCAAGAAAGTGTACCGAAATGAGGGGCTTGTAAATGGCACACACATGACTGGTTTGCTTCGTGGGGTTTTGTGTCCCACAGTGACTCAAGCTATGAGAGACGTAGTGAAGGCCTCCAGAAATTTCGACCACCTGGGGTTCTTTAGCATGCACTGACGTCGCACAACACAGGCAGTATTTGACACTGTTGGCAAGTGGTACTCTCCCTCATCCCCTTCATGGATCACTGCCTTGTCGTGGCGGAGGGGCTTGTGAAACTCGAAGTCGTGAGCTCTGCTGTGTAGGGCCACCCAAGATAGACAGGTCACGGCAGAGAGTTCTGACAAAATGTGATTCACTGGAGAAGGTAATGGCAACCCACTCCAGTATTTCCTGCCAAGAAAACCCTATGACCGGTCACAGCCAGAAGATCACATCAGTCGATATTGTCGACCATAAACCCTGAGTGCTCATTGGAGGGTCAAATTCTAAAGTTAAAGCTCAGCTACTTTGGTCATCTGATGAGAAGAGAGGAGTCGCTGGAGAAAGATTTGATGTTGGTAAAGGTTGAGGGTCACCGAAGAAGGGGTAGGCAGTGAACGCGATGATTAGATGGCATCCTCGAGGCACTGCAGATGAAGGTATGTGATATTAGGAAGATAGTGAGAGACCGGAAAGCGTGGCGTGATATGGTCCATAGGGTCACGAAGAGTCGGGCACGACTGAACGACTGAACTGAACTGAACTCTCCCTCATAGGGGAGACACAGGACAATTACCTAATGGAATGTGAACACAGTGTGAGAGTGGGAACTATGCAAGAACCCCTCTATGATAACATCAAGACAACCAGTATAGCAGGGTAGCTAAATCACTTTTACAATTCATAACAAGCAACAATTCTTTTCTATACAGGTTGGACATAAAAGTTACCAAATTTTACATGGGTATTCATTCTGAAGAAGGAATCGATGATCAAAATTGTGAGTTGTGCTCACACCACCGAAGTGAAGAAAAGCTCTTCAATCACAATACATAAGGTAACATATTTAATTTGCACTATCATCGCCCTCACAAAATGGTGCTTCATATGGTGCTACCGTACATTGCATCGAGGGCTTTGCTTTTCGTTAGCATTTTTTTTTTATATTAAAGCAATTGTTTTTATGCAAGGCGCAGGTACTACACATGACTTCATGTACTCCCGCTCGGCCTGCGCCATGTACAGAACGCTGAAAACCGTCTCATCTTTATTTGCCGTTGGCTCAGGCTTTTGCAGATAGTAGCATCACAATATTTTACATGACAAACTACAATCATTCAACATTTAACCCTTTAAGGCTCATGATCCTTTTAAATTGCTTAGTTTTTCTTTATGTTATTGAGCAGGCTGAGTGCATGGAAACAATGTGCACAACAGGCTATTTTTGTAATATTCTGTATCATGATATAAATATTGTTTGTACACATTTCCTTGTGGTTGTGCTATGCCACACTTCACTTCCAAATGGCCATTATTGAAATATTTGTGTGAATAACAAAAGGCCAACAATTGAATGTAATGATTGCAATATTCCAGGTTTGAAAGCATCTTGTTCCAACACATTCCTGCTTAGAGAAATTTAAATATTGCGGCAGAAAAATAACTCGATTGTGGTACAGGAGAACGAAATTGCATACTGTTCGTCACGTCAGCTCTATAAGTGCAGTATCGTCACTTGTCTAGCATTTTAATCTTTGCTTTTGCTGTTAAGTGAAAGCCTCCAACAAAGCCTCCAGGCATGAGATTTGCAGTGGTTTTCAGCTTCATGGCAGAGGTTTTCAATACCTTTAATGTTTACAGCAGGCAAAGTAAGTCACGGTCACAACACCCAGCACCAATAAATGGCTTTTGATGTAGTTATGCACTCTCCTTCGTACCTGATTTCATTAGGAACGTTAAATACCGTTAATGAAAGTATGTTCTTTGTCCTTGCTAATATCCGAACACTGTGATTCTTTTAACTGCATGTGCACTAGCAGCTCATATTGACAATGGTTAACCTATTACTTGAAATTAGATGGGATGCTACAATTTTAATGGGGTGTTTGGCTGAGTTTAAACGAAACTTCAGGAAAAAAAAGGGGGGGGGGCGGGAACATACCCACCAATATGGCATACAGAGAAATATCGCAAGGCAGTCTTTTAGGCCCCTTTTTTTATTCTCTACATTAATTATCTTGTTTCCATACATTCATCTGCAAAAGACATTATTTATGCTGATGATACAAGTCTGTTTTCCTCTGGTCACTCAGGCATAGAGCTATCAAGGCGGGCTAACATAACCTTGGAAAAAATTGAACACTGGGCGTGTCAAAACAGTCTAAAGCTCGCTGACAATGAAACAAAAGCAGTTCTCTTCACTCCCAGAAATAAAGCAATCAAGCTTTGTCAATATTACTCAGGGGCACTAAAACAGAAATTGCTCACTCTGTGAAAACGTTAGGCGTGTACTTCTCAGAGCACATGACATGGGATGTTCACATAGAATATTTAGTCAACAAACTACCATGCACAATAGGTTCTCTACGCCGACATTTCCCAGTGTTTCCACTTACCATTAACATTATGCTTTGTAATTCACTCTTTTCGTCAGTTCTGATCTACTCCTTGCTAGTATGGGCAGCAGTAAACATTACAAGGTTAATACTCCTTCTAAAACGTACAATAAGAAATATTGCTAAAGCTTCTTAGCCTGAACATACAGGACCACTAATTAAGCAGCTAAAAATGGTTAAATAACATCTTTGTATACCTACAGGCATTTGTGATTATATAAAGAAGACATCAATAAAAAGGACAACACACAACACTCATAGCAGCGCTTCAAGACAACATAAACACATACGACACCTGTAACCCGGAGAATTGACACGTTACAGCATGCCGGACGAACTGTGTCAAGCAGATGCTTCGCTTCAGGCTTCCTAACATATTATCTCAATAATTTCCTTATAGTGGTCAAGATTTCTGTCTTCCTCCCATTAAATTAATCCGCAAAATGTTCCTATAAATACATATTTTTAAATTAGGTGTTCTATCTTGCAGCGTGTGTCTATTATTTTCATGTATTTTTCTTAATTTACCTTGTGCTTCCTTGTAATCGAATTATTTCTCCATTCATTATTTATTCATTGTGTAAGCGTGACTTCTCTGCTGTTAAATGCCGTCACATACAGGGGCAGCTGCCCCGTCAAGCTGCTCTTCGAAGCAGCTTTTTAGCGGCTGCTTGTATTAAAGGAAAAATAAAGTATATATATTATTATTATTAAATTGCTGTTTTGTATTTCACAATGTGATGCATAGTGCACTGAATCTTTCAAGAGGTACCTGTGTAACATTTAGAATATTGCAATGCAATTTTTATTAAATACTCTAGTATACAATTATATAAACATGCAACATTCCTATTCAGTGGTCCTTGTTTCGAAATGCTGACAGTTATTATTAAGACTCTTTGTGTTCACTGATTTCAATCTACTGCATGTTTCTTTTTTCAGCCATTCTATGAACAACTTTGCCCAAGTCATTGTACAAGTGCATGCAAAATGTTTTCAGCCAGCAGCAAGAGGCTCATGCTAGTTAATCACTGTCTAATAAGGCCAGTGCCCAGCAAGCATTTGCATGCCTGTTGCTTATGCTGAGTTTCTTTTTTCAAGAATAATTTTTCTCAGTAATTTCCTCTTGCAAAATAAACTGTTTCCTTCGTTAGTTGTCTTGTTTTCATCCTCCTAAATTTCTCATTACCAAGCCTTTGTGTTGTTCCTAGGGCCCAAATTACATCATTCACGTCACAGCTTGCAGCTCGGCGGCCTGTGGGTACTCATGTTGTCTGAGCACAACGCAGTGGCCCAGTTTATGAAACGACTGTTAGATTTGGAGAACTCTACTTCAATTCTGGCCTTGGTGTCTGCGTTTAGATGGTGACTAAACACAACGCTGGCCATGCACCTCGCAATCTCAGTGTAAGTTAAAAAAAGGCGCCGTAAGCTTGTGCACATCGCGGCTATGACATTGTTTAAAACTTGACATGCTAAATCCTGTAAACAAAAAAATCATGTTCTCAAAACGTATGGGCAGAGAATGTACAGAGAGCACTAAATGGCTGCTTGAATGAAGACATAGTCGGTTGGTTAGTTTTCAGTATTTTCAGTAGGTGAGCGGCGGACCGGTCACCGGGAAGCATCTGTCATATGAGAACAGGTGAAAGGAAAAATGATAGTGATATTGTTTATTAGAGGTTATGACTTGTGATGACCTACATGTGTACCGAAGACCTGTAATTGCAATTGGTTAGAAATGACTAAAATGACTTGTAATGACCAAATGTCTAGCAATGACTTGTTACGACTACAATTGATCTATGAGTGCTTGGTATTCCAGCCAAGCGGCAACAAGTCCTGTCATTGACACCGCTCAGTTAGAGTCGCTTAAGCACTTCATGTTTTATGTGTATGCGCTGTTATGTGTACGCATGTGTATGCCCTCATCACAAATGTGGAGCACCACCAAATCGTCTGACAGCTGTTCCGATTTTTGAAGACATGTGCCACACAAAAAGTCCTGTCTGTCAAGCTTACTATTTTTAATCAACATCAAGCAACACAGGTAATGAATATACCCCTTGTTAGCTATCAAAATAGACTCTTTTCTGCAGTGCAACACACCATACCGCAGTTCCTATTATGTCACAAGGTAAAAATGCGGCCAGCAAAAACAAAAATAATAGCAAGGTTGAGCTTTTCCCTATCTTCATACAAAGAACATATTTGTACTAAAGCGGGGGGAAAAATGGTAGCACATCTGTGGCGCACAATGCAAAAATAAAGGAATAAAATAAAATGCTACAATAGCAGCAACTAGTGAAAACGTGGTCTGATCGTGTCTCTTCCTGCTTTTTCCTCATATCCAACTTCATAAAATCTTTCTTGCCATTTGTGCGTCAATTGCAGCGCGAATGTTACTGCAATTCACGCCAATCGCAGGCCAAATGCTTTGTAAACACAAACACGACCTAAGGACGAAAGTTTGTGCTGATCACGGGTCGTTTACAGTACGGAGACAGTAAAATGGAGGCATGTAGAGAGCACAGCATTGCATTAAAGCCGCCGACGACTACAGACGTGACACAGGCGTGATCACGCGCACAACTCATCACTTCGCCACGAGACGTACGCACGCGGTGCACAGCGCGCACACATAAGCGCACACGCACACACACACACACACATATGTCGAATAAAATTATACATCACAGCTTGGACGCGGAAGCTCTTCGGCCATCACCGGAGACGCACTTAGTCGCAAGGACGATTTTATCGCACGTTCTATTTTTTTTTCTTTTCAGTGAACGCTCACTGATTCACGATGTGCTTGGCTGCCTTACTGCGCTGCGAAAGGGGCCCAAATGCTTCGTACGCTTGCAGCCGGGTTCCGAAACGCAGAACCAGCGATTTCAACAGCTTCAGAGAAATAGACTGCTGGAGAATGAATGCTGACAGAGGAAAAAACGTACTTGTGAGCGCACAGGCCACACAGCAAAACACCCGACTGCAACCTTCGTTGCACATTTCGGCACGGCCTGTGTTCACCAGAGTGGCTTCCATGAACACCCTCAGCAACCACGTTAGTCATTTTACCTCATGACACAACCTTAAGCCGCAAAAAAGCAATGACACGGATCTAGCACAACGCAAGAATGACAATGTTTACATCTCAAAGCTAGGACGGGGCCAGTACGTCCCTGCTTTCCCCTATTTCGCTACTTTGGTACCTGCCGTCCTTGTGTCTTAACTAAGACGGCACTAGAGTCGTAATCTTGCAAGCGACTTATTCAAGTCAAGACTGAAGCCTAGTCTTGGCTCCAGTCTTAAGCAGCCATGCTAGCGGCCTATCCTTAAGACTCCAGTTAAGTCTGGACTTAGCTAAGACAGTCTTAAGATCGTTTATGCAAGCGGGCCCTGGTATCATTTTCGAATATTACGCTCATTGTATTTCTCCTCTGACGACTTTAAGAAATTTCTAACAGCTAATGCATGTTTAGTATCAAACCAGGACCGCGCACATACGTGGAGTACCGGATTATGGTTTATTCCAAAGTTTTGGAATAACTATAAATTCCAGACGTTGCAGTAAATTTGCGATATATCTTAAATAAATACCATATAGCGCAAAAACCCACTCTAAGTGACGTCCGATCACTTTTTCTTAGTATGGCATAGGCTTTTGTATTCACTTGGTTTTGTCGCTACTTTCTATATATTCATGAAAATTGTGTTCCAGATAACTTGCACTATTTTATATTTGTCTCGTACATTTTAAATACTTTCATCCGCCAAAGTGTTCCTTGTTGTGACTTTTTGTTATCTTTCTCCTATATGCACCGGTATGCCATTTCATTTCTGTTTTTCTCTGTTGTTTGTACTCCTTAACTCTATTATTGTTCTCAAATGCCAGATTTTTACTTCTGCTTTGCTGTTGTCTCTTAGTTGTATCGCCATCTGCCAAGCGATAGGGTTCCACGGCCTCGTCAAGCTGGTATAACAGCTTTTAGTCGCGGGACCCATCCAGGATGTTTTCTTGGCAAATAAAGAAATGAAATTAAATGAAAGGAAATCCAGATTGTTTACCTACTCACAAACCCCTTACGCATCAATTTGTATATATCTCAGCTTGGCTTGTCCTAATTTAAAAGTAAACTACTACTCCTGGAGTGTTTTTCCGGGCTCGTCACATTCCGAGCACATATTTATTACATGTTGGTTTTTTCCCGACTTTGCACGCGATTCAAGTGACCCACCAGAACTAGCTCCGCTCCTTTAATTTCCCAGTTAGCTTCACTTAATTGGTTGTAATCCTTTTATAACAATCAGCTTCATTCAGCGCCTGCCCTTGATGATGTCATTGTAAAATGTTTTGATATTTTTATGAAACCATATAAGGAGAACTTGTATTTGGTAAAACCTAATTTTCTATAGGGATCCATTTGATGACGGCTGATATGCGCATAGAGCGGTCGCGAGTGGACGCTCTTCATCGTCGTCTTCAGCGCAATTCAGGCTAATTCACTGATCAACATGCACTAGTTTAATGTAGTCTGGTGTTTTGTGAAAGATTATGTGCATTGTGCTTTGTTGGGTGTGGGACGCCAGTTCTTGAAAATTTGGTTAGGTTCAGCAGGTTCTCCAATCTGTACAGGTCGGCAGCTCCTTACTATTGATCAGAGGTTGCTGATCATTACACTACCAAAATATGCGAGGCGCATGCCTAGACAAAGCAAGGAGAGGAAAATTTGAAACGCAAAATAATTTGAGAACCTGGTATTTTTACAGCCTCCCAGCCCTGGATGGTATTCTGGAGGGAAGATACCTTCTGCTTTGGGCACGCTTGATAGAGGCTCTGCACATATTGCTTGAGTTCAAGGTGCCACTTGCTAACCTTTCTGCTCCAGAGAGCCTTCTTTTGGTCTTGCATGTACCTGCCTAAATACCTTATGAGAACATTTGCATGCCATTTAATATGAACCAGCTGCTCCATATTAGAATAAGCATGAGAGTGGATTTACTGTGGGCTCACTCAGCATTTCTCTTGGAAGCAGGAAATGACACTTTGAAGGAAGCACTGAAGGCTACCAATGGCATCCCTTAGCAAGTATGTGGCATGCTACTGATTAACAGTGTCGTCAAGAGGGCCTTAAGCATGCCACGCGCAAAAATGCCATCCAGTACTGTGCTTCGCTGGATGTATCAGCATGTACTCACTAATGTTTTGTCAGCTTGGATGCTCTCCGTTTTTTCGGCCGTAGCATACCTTATGTGGTGGCACCCAACTGAACAGGCAATAAGGAGCTGCTTACTGAAATTTACGTTGAATATGTACGATTATGCCACAAGAACTACCTATACTCAGAAACATAAAACCAACAACTGTATTTTGCAGCTATTAGATTGCACATTTGTAGTAATTTAGAAGCTTATCAGCAGTCGTTTGCCATTTGCCCTTATTCAACATTTGAAGTGCACAGCTTTTAGATATTGCACAGTCCAGCTCACTCATTTGTTTACAGTTATTTCTTTTTGCCAAGAGCCTTTAGTTTCCCCTTTCATCATATCAGTAAGCTCTGTGTGTTCATGAAATTGATAGTACTTTTTTCACCTTTACCAAGTACATTTCCGCTTTAAAGTGTACATCAATACTGTACTGCTCGTGACGGTTTCATGCCAAGTCATTTGCCTTTTTGTTTTACCTTCTCCATAAAATGCTTGTGTGGAAATACGAAAATAGTAAAAATATATAGTGCTAGGTTTATTATAAAAGACGCAACAGGTAACACACCAAATGGAAGGCGGGATCTGGGCTTGCAGTCGAGCTGCGAGAAGCAGTTATTCACATCCTTCTCTGGTGAATTACATTTTAGAATTTGATGCCCCGAGCAGACAAGACTCTAAGAGGTAGCATAAAGAAGAGTTGGAGATTACTATTGGTCATCTGGAGTTTTTTTTACCCATGTCGACGTAGCACAGCACATGGACACGCCTGCATTTTACCGCCATCGCAATATACCTTCCAAAACATTGGGATCAGGTGTTGAATACAAGCTTCGCCACAGTCTCTAGACAACATCAATTTTGAATTGCTGTCAATTATCATTCACAGGAAGACTTAGGTTACTTCTAGAAATATAAGCTTTCTATCTGTAAGAGAAAAGCTTTTCTTATAGCGTTCACGGTTACCATCCCAGAACGACTATGTTATTAGGGTAGGCATAATGGAGGCATTAGACGGTTTCGACAATCTGGGCTTATTTCACACCCACTGACATCACACTGCACACAGAAATCATACTTGTCGCCTCCACTGAAAGTTGGCTACTACAGCCGGCATTGGTCTTGTATTCTTGGGTTCATATAGTCAAGTGCTGTAATCGATAAGACCCTACGGTGGCGTGCCATGCTTATATGAAACCACAGCCGAAGTCCCCGGGTTAAGTTTGACTGCCTAGGGATTTTACAGCGCATTCTGCGCTGCACATCGGCTGTTTCCATTTTGTCTGCATCAAAATGCACCTGCTGTAGCCTAGTTTTATTTTCCAGCAAAAGTTTTTAAGGGCTTCATCTTAATGAAAGCTCCGCACATTACGCTGTCCAGTACCGTTGACAGTCCCTTCGAGAATACAGAATGGTTTCATTAGAGAGTGTGTGCTGTGTATCACGAGAGGAAATATGGAGGCAGTATGTGGGTTTTAAGTAATAATAGAGCACATTTGCTTAGAAATAATTTTCAGCCACGCGTAATTCTTTACGTGACCTGATATTGCACAGAACGTTTACTTCTTTTGCAATTTGTCAGTTGACTGCGGACGTCAGTTGTCATATTACTGCGGATGCAGAAAAAGAGGGCTCGCATGCTCGACTGAAAAATCGGAATTGCATCGAGGGTCGAGGCAAGCAAAACCGAACTGTCCCAACCAGTGAGGACCAGAATGTCAACATCTACCTAGAAGGAATCACCGTACCGGAAAAGACACTAAGAATTTTGGGAATGTGTGTTCAATCCAACCAATGCAGTACTCACTCTTTTACCCTGCTCATAGCAACAACGCTACAAGTAGCACGCATTATCACCCGCACCACTAACAGGCGGCAGGGTATACGCCGAAGAGGACACATTAAAACTAGTCAGAAGCCTGGTAGTTAGCCGAAAAACGTACAGCCTACCCTACCAGTGCCTCAACAAGAACAAAATATAGCACTCGGATAACCTGCTACGCAAATCGCATCAGAAAGTGCTCCGACTACCGCGCAACACGTATACAGAGAAACGCATGGCCCCTGGATTCCACAACATCTTCGACCAACTACACCAGGCGCAGTTTGAGTCGTAAAAACTCGGGCTACTGCAAACAACAACTGGAAGAGTGCTCTTACAGAGACTCAGATACCGCGAGGATATGCCAGAAATGGCCAGGATCTAAACGATCCCCAACGAATTTTGCAAGTCTCAAAAGGTAGCTCCAGTCCAGAGGAACGGGAACCCCAATCTCTACCTAGGTAGGATAGAAGCACGGACCGAAATTATTTAGAAAACATAGGCTCCCCAAGACACGACCGTGTATACAGACGCGTCCTCGAGAGGAGGAGACACCAAAATTGCAGGTCCCACGGTGGTCGATTCGTCTCTACGCGAAGTGACTAGCACGTCTAGTGACACTGCATGGTAGCAGAGGCCGAGGAAGTAGCCGTTGCTCTAGCTTTGGCTGAGGGCTATCGAACCGGTCAGTCGCTAAACTACTCATGGACTCTCAAACAGGCTGTCAAATTTACAGGAATGGCAGGATAGGTCGTCACGGCCTCCGTATACTGATGGAAGCGAGCAACAAAATTAAAAACCACGAAGATGACAACAAGATTACAAACACAAATATGTGATTTCCGGGGAACATGGAGGTGGCAGGAAACGAGAAGGCCGACAGGAAATATCAAGCTACACTACGCAGACGACGAGACCACTGAACCTTCGCAAACACACAAGGAATACTCGGCCGTATTAGAAAACTAGAGTAAGAAGAATGCGATATCCCCCATAATTCATTTATCTTAGAACAACTAGCCCGGCAACATGTTTATTAAGAGAGGAAGCTGTCATATGGAGACAAGTACAGGCAGGTTCGTACCCAAATAAAAACATTTTAAACAAAGTGCACTCTACCATATACGTGGGCATATGTTAGTGGTGCGACGAAAAACCCGCATTATATTATATCACATCACATGGCCCTGTAAGAACATTGACGTGGTCGCAAATACCAAACCCGAGGGCAGAGCAATGGGAGGTTCTGCTTTCCAGCGATCGCTGCGAAGACCAACTACGTCTTGTGGCAGTGGCTAGCGGAACTCTACACCGAGGGCAACCGAACATTCGTTAGAAGTAGACGAGGTCGCCGGAGAAGGCTCCTATTCATGCAACAAGGAGACACTTCTGATGACGCCCCCAAAACCGGAGATAAAACACGTAATAAAGTTTTTTCCTTCCTTCCTTCTTTGTAGTGAAAGTTTTCATTATTTAGCCCTACATTCTAGCACCATCGCATAAGTTGTTGCCTTTTAAACATTTTACGCAAGCCTTGTTATATATATCTACAAACAATTTCAAGCTGTGGAGGCGTCTGTTCTCCATATTACTTCCAATTTCGCCAAATTTCAAAAATATCAATAAATAGACAAAGTTCAAATTTATAAATAAAATTACCACTTTTCAGTTCTTTTAATTCGACAAAAAATGCTCATTCCTTAAATATCAGGTAATCATAATAATCAGGTATGTAATGTTATTGCATTAAGTACAATAAAATAAATATAAAACTGAGCGCTTGATTTTAGAACTCCTCATTTCTTCCCTTTAACAAGTTGGCGGCAAAAATTTGATTCATTGTTTACTGAATTTTTTTGCATTTTTTTTTTCAATACTAAAAGCCGTCTTGGGCTTATCAAGTAATTTTCTGCTTCTTTGATAGCTAAATTGGAATAAATTCGCTAATATCTTCACATTTGATAGGAGAACACAAGCACCGGTTTAGCATGTACTGTGTTCTGTGATTTTTATTTCTTTTGCGGTGCAGTGATACTCAATTAAGCTGTAATATAATTATTTACATCTCGGTTATGATCAAAATTAAAACTAATATTTATTGCAGATGGCTTGAAATGCATCCAGCGTGGTCAGCCTCATTTATAATGTTCTAATTCAATGTGTGCAGATATTGACATCTTTTTGTGTGTCACTTAAAGTGTTGTTCACAGCATGCATAATAATTTAAAATGTCTGCACTCGGTTCTCTAACATGATACTGCGCATTTATTTTTTTCTTTTCCTCCTGTAATAGCACCACACAGGGCTGAGAACAGAATAGATAAATAACTAAATATTTTCAAGCCATTGAAGGCAATGAAAAGCTGATAAATGAAAAAATATAAGTGCTCCCATCAGTTTTGTCTAAAACGTCATATCTTCGGTATCCGGCTCAAAGCCTTCTCTTAGCTTATCGCATAGCAGCGACTCTGTAACAAGGCCAGGCTCTTGTTAGAGTGCTTTCGGTGAAAATCTTTCGCTACCTAACCATTTAAAACGTTATGGTGACGCAGCTTTTGCTGTCACTTTTAGCCCAAGTGCGAGAGCATTTAAATGCAGTGACATCACTAGGAGTGAAAAATAAACTTTATAATATTAGTTTGTACGAAACTGGCGAAACCATTGTAAAGCAGTAAGATTTTATGACGAGCTCAGCATCATGCTATTTAGTGATTTCTGAAAAAGGGTTGTGAGCAGCGAGGGTATGACCGGAGAACCCTCTTCGTATTTAAAAAATTCTGCGTGCAAGAGGTTCACATAATTTGCTTAAGAGATCATCAGAAGGAATCTGGCATATCTTTACCAATCGCAGAGTAGCAACAGGCACATCACAGTGTTTTTTTGGCGTTAACGAACGATATCTTGTTCTCTGGATCGATATAGAATGCGCACGGCGTTTTCCCACCTGTTGCGCAGTTTGAAAACCATATGAACTTTGTATCACGAAATTTGCGAAATCTATGATTTTATTTATATTGTGTCAGTGCGACTTCGATATCTTTGCAAACGCTCAGATACTACTGTGGATGTGGCAATGCGCGCAGTATAGATTTCTTCACTTCTTCGTGGTGGTGAAAACTAATCTATTGTGGGTTTATTTTTCTATTTTCTTGATCCTAAATGTCAGTAGTCAAAGCACGTATGTCATAATAACTGCGGTTGAATTTGCTTGTTGTTGCTGCATTCACTTATAGACTGAACACATTTTTCCCAAGTGGCTGAAAAACTCTTGGTCAGTAATCGAGAACACCCCTTAAAAAGCAATAAAGAACGTAAGAAGGCTCCGGGAGAACATCTACGACGGAGGGATCCTCAATGAGCTCCTCCATTTCGTAGAGTGAAGAAGTTAGGAATGCGGCTTAAAACTAGCTTGGTAGAAAATTAGAGGCTAAGAAACGTGGAAATAGTAACAAACACGGAGAGGTATTGATGGAAAAATCGTAGATGTGACGTTAACAGATTGCAAGTGCGCAGAGGGAATCACGAAAAACACTGAAGATAACCCCGTTCTAGTAGAATTTAAGAGGAAATGGACATGGCATAAGAATACTGTGCGGTGGGAGTATAAACTATGATGGCTAAGGACAACAGACTCGATTCCAATGGAACGCAAGCGTACCTGGGGGCGGCAGAAAAGTACGTGGGTGGTTGAAGTTGACGAGTTGGCTGGGATGCGGAGATTCCTGCGGATGCAGCTAGCATTGCAGTGTTAATCGGGGCCCTCTTGCACGAACGTGAGGGTATAAGTCCAGTCTTAAGACCGAATCTAGTCTTATCCGAATCTAAAATAAGACTGGGCTTCACGGCGGCCGCCGGGCGCTTTCACAAACCGATTTGACTGAACTAGTACAGTCCAGACTTATTGAGTCTGTAGGTACTTTTGGTCCCTAGGAGAGGAGTTTAGCCACCGACAGGGAATGGGTCGGGGAGCTGGCGGAAGTCGGCCGCGAACGCGGCCGGCGTTCGCGCCGACCAATAGCTGATCATAGTTCCATGTAAACATCCGGCTGCTTTTCTTGCGCGCGCTTTTCGAAAATTGAAAACGGAACATTTTGACAGCGCTGCTTGTCTGATCGTGTATAAAATTTATATAACAGTGCGATACACTGGCTATGACGTTTCGCTCAGTTGCGTTCTACAATTCCATGACTGATTTCAAAACGAGGATAATGTATTTAATCCCAGCTGAAATTTAGAGCCGAAGCGCGCAGGAGAGTGAATAGATGTCTCCAGCGCTCACCGACCTCTTGAGTTCGGTGAGCTCCCCTCGTTTATTCTCAGGCACTTCCCTCCGTAGGTCGTAGAAATTTATCAAAGCAAGCCCCCCCTCCCCGCTTCTTTCGTGCCCGAATTTTAAGCATCGTAACTTCTTTTCTGCCTGCTCTGTCCTGAAGGTTTGCATTGAAGTCAAATTTGCTCTGCACTCAACCACCCAGTGCGAATGAAGTATGATTTTTCTTTTTTTAAAACTATGACGCAGCAATCGCGCCAAACGACTGGTAGCAAAACATCATATAAAAAGCACATATTTCTAAAAATGCGGTGGGCGTCTCCGGGATCATATTTTTAACCCTTTCTAATTTTAACAATGACTTTGCCTTTTCCGAGAAAAAAAAAGGTAACAACCGCGTGAGCACCCTTGGGAGCATTTGCCCTCAATTCCTCTTTTAAAGTGCTAAAGGCATCCGTCTAATTATCAATATATATTTTATTTCTAGTCGGCGAGTGGCGTTCAGATAACGTGCGTTTCGGCGTTTTGAAAATGCGAAGCATGCGTGACTGCGCCGAGGATCGAGAGAGGCATAGGAGATAAATGAAAAAGACAAAAGACTGCCGGAGGGTCCTCGCTTGGGAAAGAAGAGTGAACTGCATATACACAGAGGCGATGCGGCGGCGCGGCCGCTGACGGGTGTCGTCTGACACGCTCCCGCGCAGGCGTTTGCGAAATTGCGATGGGTATCGGGTTGGGTGTTTCCAGGGTACACGCACGTACACAGGCCCGATCCAATGTCTAAATCCGCACATGAGTGCCGTCGATCGCACCCACAACGCACGAAAAACTGTCGACCGCGTAGAAATCTCCTTGTACATCTCGCTGCTCATCCTGCGACGGCCAACTGGAAAAAAAAAGAGCGTAGTGATGTTTCATTCCCCGGCTATGTCATGCGCAGGCTTGCACACCGTCGCGCGCGCACATATGATGAAAAACACGTCTGCCGAACTAAGTCTCGAAATGCGCACGGTGAGTGATACCTTCGCGTTACTCTGCGCGTCCAGTATATAGGTTCAAAAAGCAGGTACTACATATATACACACTTGAGAGATCCTACGTACAGCACGCATGCTCAGCTGCTTCGACCGTAAGCTAACGCGCCGAGTCAAGATAAGCAAGCGGCAATGAAACAAGCGAGGGAAGCAGATAAAGAGGCTTACCGGATCCAGTCTTTGCTGCGGTGGACGAGGACGAGAGCAACTCGACATACTATGCGGCTTGCTGTCGATTCGTGGACCCCGATCATATATCCGGCAGTAATCAAGCGGAGGCAAAAACGTTGAGCGCCAGCATCACCTGCAGCTCGGCGCTCAAAGCACCGCTCCGGCGCGTCGGGCGCTCGATTTCAGGGCGAAGCATGTCGGCAATGAGCCGCCCCGCCCGAAGCATAGACGCCGCTGCAGCTGCTCCTCGCTGGACGTATCGAGGGGATTGGTGCTGTCACGGAACACACGTTCGCGGAGCAAAAATAGTTCGGCGAGCATCTAGAGGCAGACCAAGCGCAGGGCAGCCATGTTGGACTGACTATAAGACTGGGATAAGACTGCTCGAGGCAGCCTGGGTTCTAGTCTTATTCCAGTCTTAAGTTTCTGTGTTACTCAGTCTAGTTTGTTTCGTGCAAGCGTCTTATCGGCTACCGAACGTTTATACTGCAATAAGATTTGATTAAGCCTGAAGATCAGATTAAGACTAGACCTTAATGTTTCGTGCAAGCGGGCCCGGATCTATTTGAGATAGACACTGAAGTGCCTGCATTTTCAGGCTGTGATGGTGATAATTATGATGCTTTAAAAGATAAAGGTCCCACTAACTGCTTTATTTCTCGGGCGATCTCACCATCAGTTCAGTTCAGTCGTTCAGTCGTGTCCGACTCTTCGTGACCCTATGGACCATGTCACGCCACGCTTTCCGGTCTCACACTATCTTCCTAACATCACATAACTTCATCTGCAGTGCCTCGAGGATGCCAGCTAACCATCGCGTTCGATGCCTACCCCTTCTCTGGCGACTCTCAACCTTTCTCAACATCAAGTCATTCTCCAGCGACTCCTCTCTTCTCATCAGATGACCAAAGTAGCTGAGCTTTAACTTTAGAATTTGACCATCCAATGAGCAGTCAGGTTTTATGATCGACAATATCGACTGATTTGATCTTCTGGCAGTTCACGGAACTCTCAAGAGTCTTCGCCAGCACCACAATTCAAACGCGTCAATTCTTCAGCAGTCAGCCTTTTTCACAGTCCAACTCTCGCATCCATACATCACAACTGAAAGACCATAGCACGAGTTATACGGATCTTCGTTGGCAGACTAATGTCTCTGCTCTTTACTAGGCGGTTAAGGCTAACCATTGCTCTCTTTCCCAGAAGCAGGCGTCTCCTAATTTCATGGCTGAAGTCTCCTTCCGAGGTAATCTTGGAGCCCAAGAAGAGAAAATCTTTCACAGCTTCCACTTCTTGTCCATTGATGTTCCAGGACTTGATAGGGCAAGATGCCATGATCTTTGTCTTTTTAATGTTCAGTGTAAGCCCAAACTTCCAACTCTCTTCTTGTACGCGCATCAGAAGTCTCTTGAGTTCCACTTCACTTTCTGCCATTAAAGTGGTATCATCCGCATATCTAAGGTTGTTGATACGTTTTCCAGCAATCTTCACTACAGCTGGAGGCTCGTTCAGAAAGCCTTCCTCATGATGCACTCTGCATATAGGTTAAATCGGCAGGGCGACAGTATGCCGCCTTGCCTCACTCCTTTCTCGATCGGAAACCAATCAGTAAGACCATGTCCAGTTCTGACTGTGGCCTCTTGCCCTTCATAGAGGTTTCTGAGGAGATAGATGAGGTGATTTGGAACTCCCATCTCTTGGAGAGCTTGCCACAATCAGCTGTGATCTACGCTGTCAAACGCTTTCGCATAACCCATAAAGCAGAAGTAAATCGATTTCTGGAACTCTCTTGCTTTTTCCATGATCCAGCGAAGTTTGGCAATTTGGTCTCTAGTTCCTCTGCCCTTTCGAAACCCAGCTTGCACGTCCGCAAGCTCCCGATCCACATACTGCTGCAGCCTACCTTGGAGGATTTTCAACATCACCTTGCTATCATGCGAAATAAGCGCGATCGTGCGGTAGTTGGAACAATCTTTGGCACTGCCTTTCTTTTGAATGGGGATGTAAACTGACCTCCTCCAATCCTGTGGCCACTGGAGGGTTGTCCAAATTTTCTGACATAATGTATGCAGAATGTTAACTGCGTCATGGTTGAGGTTTTAAAGCAAGTCAGCTGGAATGCCATCAATTCCGCTAGCTTTGTTGTTAGCAAGGCTGGCTAAAGCCCATTCAACTTCACTCTTCAGGATGCCCGGCTCGAGATCAGTAATCAGAACCGTCTTATGTTGGGTTTGCACATTCGGGTCCTTCTTGTACAGTTCTTCTGTGTATTCCTGCCACCTCTTCTTTATCTCTGAGGCTTCAGTGAGGTCCTTGCCTTGTTTGTCCTTTAACGCCCAGCTTAGCACAGAAGTTTCCTTTGATATCTTTGATTGTCTTATACAAAGCTCTTGTGTTCCTTAATTGGCTGTTGTCCTCAACTGCTTGGCACTGTATGTTCAGGAAGGCATTCTTATCTTTCCTTGCTGTTTTCTGAAAATCTGCATTGAGAACCTTGTATCTTTCTCTTTCCCCCATAACTTTTGCCATCCTCCTTTCCTCTGCTATTTGCAAAGCCTCTACAGATAACTAGTTTGCTTTCTTGCATTTCTATTGCTTTGAAACTACCTTAGTAGCAACTTCTTGTATTATATCACGAACATCAGTCCACATCTCTTCGGGCTCTTTGTCTTGTAGATCTAATTCTTGAAATCGATTCCTCACTTCAAAAGCAAATTCTAATAGAATTTGATCCAGATCATACCTGAAAGGCCTTCTAGTTTTCTGCGTTTTCCTCAATCGAAGCTTAATTTTGCCAACAAGAAGCTGATGATTGGTGCCACAATCGGCCCCAGGCCTTGCTTTTACTGCATGTATAGCGCTTCTCCATTTCTGCCGGCAAAGAATATAATCGATCTGATTCCTGTACAGACCGTCCGGTGAAGTCCATGTGTACAGGCGCCTCTTGTGCTGTTGGAAATGAGTATTCGCTATGGTCAGTTTGTTTTCTTGACAAAACTCTACTAGCCTCTGCCCAGCTTCATTTGGCTCGCCAAGACCAAACTTTTCTATCATTCCGGATATTTCTTCACTCCCGACCTTAGCATTCCAGTCTTCTATGAGAAAAACGACGTCTGATGATGGGGTGCGGTCTAAAAGGCAGTAGGTCCGCATAAAAGCACTCAGCGTCAGCTTCTTCAGCAGTAGTGGTCGGTGCCTAGACTTGGATAACTATTATGTTGAAAGGGTGACCTTCGATCCGAAGTGAAATCATTCGGCCGTTATCATGCCTTCCGGTATATTATGTGGACCGCTTTCAACCTCTTCTGTGAGGGGGATCTGCATACCGCGTATGGCTACCGCTGGCGCTGTTTACATGCGTGAAGATTAGATGAGAGCTTTCATCTCCTTTTTTCTAGCCAGCATCGTCATTCGATGTTCTCAGGTCCCCGATTGTCACTAGCGACATCTTGTGGTCGGAAGTTTGCCAGTCCTAATTTGTTTTACCGTAAAATCTATCTTCATGGTAACGGCATGGGCTAGTAGGGCAGTGAATGTGTGCAGGCATGCCTTGTATAGGTGCATAATGTCCAGGCAAATATTGGGGGGTGCTTACCATTTTCCTAAGAAAGGCAGAAAGGACGCGTCAGGTGTAAAGGCAAGTGGTGTGCATGTTCAAGTCTATATAGCGCAATTATCATGAGCGAAAAAATCAAAGCCATAAAAATTTTCTAACCGATTGAGGATGCTAGCAATGTTATTAAAATAATCTCTTATAGCAATTTATGGCCACATCTCATGGAAATAAATGATGAAAAGAATCTCTGTGCAATATTATACAAACAATCTGGTGCATTGAGCTCCACTACAGCCTATGCAGGACAAAGACAGGCATTAATTCGGCAGCCTCATTTTTGCTAACAATTTGTGTTGTGACCAGAGCCCTCATTAAGGTTGCGTGAGCAATCATTGTTAACATCTCTGATGAACCTTCACATATACGAGATTCTATGCCCACAAAGGCCCATCTGGGAGCTAAAGCGATTTTCTTTTGAGCAGCCCCAAATGGGCTGGGTAATAGTTTTGAACCTAGAGCCCACTTGCTGTTGCATGTTCGTTTCCGTTCCCCGCAAGGGACCGGTTCTGGTATCATGAAGGCACGCTAGCCTTCCAGCTCAATTATAATCAATGTAACATCTAAATCGGTTTAGCTAAGGTGGCCTGATTTTGGTTTCCCGGGGGCTGGCCCGAATTGAACTCTCATTAATAATTCGCTTGCCCTCAGATATCCTACAAAAGATCGAGGGACGCTGCATGTGGGCGTACTAGTTTCAGTGCCTCACCGTAGCCGATGTATGTCCCATAGAGATTTCTTTCTTTCTTTATTTCAAAGTAGACAAGGGACTACACCAGAAATTAATCGGCGTTCCAATTTCAGATCTATTAGAGCTTTCCCTGAAAGAGCACTCATTCAGATTTGATAAGCCCTCAAGTATCCGAGAAAGGACCCTTGTAGTCTGCACGCAAGAATGTACTCTGCGCTAGCCCGAGCAAAGCCTCCATAGCCTCCAATATTTGGGCGTTCCCACTTTTGCCTTCTAGCGTAGTGGAGCAGGTATTATGGTGGTTGCTCCAGCTCTATTTGTCTACATCCACCTGGGGCCCATAATTCTTCCTGCCTCTGCTGCACAAAGTACAGCTGGGTAGAAATTCTGATTCGAATTCACGTGCGTATCATGCCCTCGTTATCGATCTGGGTTACACCAACGCTAGGTGCGTTTCGTCCGGACAGCTTTTATACGCTTCGCGTAAAATAAAAACAATGCGTTCTTATGCTTTGGGGTGACAGTGCTCGGAAATAACCAATCGAGGCATATATAAATTCAGATTTCTTGATTATGGTGCATCTTCATCTACTTCGTCTCGTCGCAATTCCAACCCAACCGCTGCACCAGATTGAGACTGACCGAGATTTAATGACTACGCCTTTTGTTTTCCCATTATTTCAGCCATCACCATCAGGAAGAACAACTGGAATAGAGCTACAGGCAAAGAAGGAACAGTTCAAATATGGATATCGTTGATCTAATTTCAGATAAAGTGTATTACGCGCGGCAACGGCGCTCGAGCAACGCAGTTGTTCTGTCTAGCTGAACTGCCATAATATGAAACCATTTTATACAAGGCGTTGCATTTTTCTCAGCGTTTATGGAAGGCTTATTTCTGTCTCTGATATTTCAGAACTCCATTTGGAAACTTCTTGGTGCACAAGGAATTTCCTAAAAGAACAATGGTCGATCAGAAAATCTTCCCTGTGAGAATATTATTTATGATCTTTAGTAAACATGTTATCTCACATGCTTTTTATTTTTGCAACTTCTCTAATTGATAAACCTATTATAACTTTCTATTTCTTCGTTGTACCAATATGGAGCAAAGAGGTGTTTGATGACACCGTAAGATGCGCATCTTACAGCGACATTGGCTTAGGCCGCCGCCCCCATGGCGAGAAACGGTACAAGGGGTCTTTCTCCTCTCATTTACAGGGCATTTCAAAGTGCGCGTCTCGCACATGTAATTCTTTTCAATGGATATTTAAACCTCGTTTGCTTGATTGAAGGTACTTATTTGTTAGTGGTACAATACATTATGACACTGCCCACAAGCAGTTGTATGTTTGGGCTCGAGGTCTCGTGAGAAGTTGCATAATCAAACTTCTAGCTGCTCTCTTTGAAGATCTTGCTTGGATTTCGATTCAAGTTTGAAGCTTTAGACAAACACACTAAATATAACTTTTTAATTTTTCAGACTAACCAACGGAGCGCCCTGGAACGTTCGTTGAACTCTACGTCCCCATAAACAGCGGAGAACAAAGCTTCTATGTTGGGGTCTACCTCTCATGGTTTGACTACGAAAAAAGTCGAAGACTAACATTTGAAGCCTTAAAGCTATCCGTCCTTGTGGCCGGAAAGTCCATGAGAAATGAATTTTCGATTTTTAGTATAACGAATTGAATTTCGATAATGTAGTGGTGATCTCGATTGTAGAGTCCAGTTCTGTGTTTAATAAAATATCCAAGACAAAACTAAATATATGGAAGATCTGTTACCAAAACACACAAATACAACGAAACATGTGTTTGATTCTTGTGAAGCGTAAACTATGAGAGAGGACACGACATTGCTAAGCTGCTTAATTGTAGGTAAACATTTAGAGAATCCGCGAAGATGGACTTTCGATGCACCGTAGAAATCGCCATGATGTTGAATGGGATTTACCTTGACCACTTCATGATCATCTCCGTGAGCCTAGTTCTTCTTTCACAGTTGACATGTGGAGACGCGAGAACAGTAGCCTTGCGAGTGTTTCAAAACTATTGTTTCCTTGGTGCGCGATACCATTCACCATTATTTTAGCCGCCTCAACGCACCACAATTTATGAAATTCACGCATATATTTATTTAATCTTAAGGCGAGGGATTACAATGTGGTGATTATACGCGTTTCTTCAGTCCTTAGGGTTCACGGATCAGGCGGAGTTACATATTTTCTTATAACGCCCTGCGGTTGGGTGAAAAAACGAAAAAGCGCACATAATAAATGAACTAGACAACTGGCTGCAATATAAATAATGGCCGTTATGCGTTTCTTGTCGTGTTCGATTTTTGAGAACGCTGGAGAGCGAAACACATTTTTTGAAGGACGTTTAGGCATGGCGGCAGATTCGGACTATGAACTCTTCCCTAGTGAGCGCCTAATAACTCATTTCCTATGGGGCCAAAAGCAGGAATTGGTTAAAAATTTGGAACGTGTCATGCATGTCAAGTTGCAATTTATTTATTTATTTCTACATCATAGGCCTCGAAACAAATTGAGCATGCCAAAATATGGACATGGTGGACATGCGCATGATGGTGGCTTTGCAACTCATTGCCTTACCTGTAAGTTCTCTGAATAGGTGACACAACCAAGGAGTGTACATGGTAGTATAGTATATCTAAACAGTTCTTTAATAGTCCACCGCACCTTATGCACCCACGATGCCCAGTCTGATGCGGCCAGCGACATACGTCTTTTGCTGGAGCAGATTGCGCTCTTCTTTTGTTAAGAATTAAAGAGGCTTGCGCAGAAACCAAAATAAAATTGTCCCACTTTTGAATTTGTTGTCTAAATAACATGCAAAATCACATTTCAAGGTAGAGGTGTTAGAATGCTGATTTAGGTCAAAAATGTCAGTGCGCGTAGCGCTGCTCCACTGGAACGCCAGAACAGTAAGATGTGAGGATGGTTCACAGAACACTCGCAGTCTCTAGAGGCTGCGGAATCTTTCGTCGACTATTAGCCATATCGGCCTCGATGGACGTTTTTTGGTTCATTAGGCTTTAGCTTAAACGTTGTTTGCGCAAATTTATTAGATTACACAATTTCTGCATTTGCGACTGTTTCTTCTTCTTGCACGAACATGCGTTTAACTATCTACCTGCGCCATTTGCCCTTTTACAGTACTGACTGCTTAATGTTTACTACGTTTGTACATCTATACATCATCACCGGATTACCGATAACAAGAGAAGGTTAAATTCTCCGGTCCCTCAAAATTACTTCGCAACATTGCCGGTGCTCAGAGCGAAAAACTAGGAGTCCGCGTCTCGCAGGCGATAGTTGGTGAATGTGGCGACTGCGCGTTGACTGATCGTGGGGAACACCAAAATCGGGTGACTCTACTGGAAACCTAGGCTGAGATGGCAATTGACCGCTCCACGATTGCATTTCTCATATGTTCAGACAAGAGTGAAAGGCAGCACAATATGGTCTTTTTGGTTTTTCGAAGTTCATTACAGTTATGATGCCAGGATGTAACCGCGAGGAATAAACAGCCTTCCAAAACTAACATATGAGTCAGCTTTTTGAACATCATGTTTGCCCTAAAATAGATCTCGCAACGGCAGACACTATACGGAGAAATGAAGGTCAAACGTATATATATATTGTTAAGGTTTATTTACAGAATGGTTCTGCACCTTAGCCTGATGTGCTAGCCAACAGATGGTGAGCTTCCTCTTCTTCTACTTCTATCCCGCAGAGCCTTTTTTTGCACTTTCTCTTCTGTTCGCAAGCCTGACATTTCCCCCTTCGCAGACGAAGCCCCTGGGCTATCAGTCAAAGTCCCGAGCGAGAGTGGCAGTGTTTCATTCTTGCGACATGAACTACCTGTGTTTTCCGAGAGGGGCGACCTTGGGAACATTGGCGAGACACGACGTAGTTCAACTCATTGATGCGTTTGAGCACAATAAATGGGCCTGTGTAGTGCGACAACAGCTTTTGGGACAAACCACGCTTGCGGAGAGGTGTCCAGAGCCAAACTAAGTCGCCGGGAAGATAGGAGACATCCTGATGCCGACGATCGTAGCGCTGCTTAGAGCGGTCCTGCGAGGCCAGAGTGCGTAATCGGGCGACCCGACGAGCCTCTTCAGCGCGGCAGAGGGTGCTCGAAACAGACGGCTCAGTGTCGAGCAAAAACGGCAAAATGGTGTCAAGAGAACGTCGAGGCGGACGGGCGTAGAGGCGGAAAAATGGATTATAGGAAGTTGTCTCATGCTTCGAGGTGTTATAGGCGTAAATAATGAAAGGAAGCACGTCATCCCAGTTCTTGTGCCGCGAGTCAACATACATCGCAAGCATGTTCGTCAGTGTCCGGTTTGTACGTTCGACGAGGCCATTTGTCTGGGGATGGTACGGCGTAGAGTGACGCAACTGGCAAGTACAATAGCGCAGAAGCTGTTCCACAACATCTGCCGTAAACTGGCGCCCTCGGTCACTGATAATTACACGAGGAGGCCCATGACGGAGGACGACAGCGTGAAGAAGAAAGAACGAGACGTCAGCGGCGGTGGCGGAAGGGTTGGCGGCAGTTTCACAGTAACGCGTGAGATGATCAACGCACACGATGACCCAGCGATTGCCTTTGGACGAGCGGGGAAACGGGCCTATGAGGTCAACACCCACTTGCTCATATGGTGTGGTCGGTGGTGTCACCGGATGTAAGTGGCCAGGCGGAGAAGTGGTGGGAAGCTTGAATCGCTGGCACTGCACGCAGGAGTTCACCTAACGCTGAGTCGTTCGACGAATATTTGGCCAGTAGAAACGTTCCTTAATGCGCGTAAGAGTCCTGGCAAACCCCAAGTGCCCAGCTGTAACGTCATCGTGCATAGAGTGTAGAACAGAGGAGTGGAGGCTGGCCGGAACGACTAGCAGAAAGCGTGCACCACTAGATGAGTAATTTTTTCGATACAGCAAACCATTGCGAATGCAGAAAGGGTTCGCAGATGTCGGATCATGAGCTTTTTCAAAAAGTGCTACCAAGTCTTGATCTTTTCGTTGTTCTCGCTGGAGAGTGGCAAGATCCGGAAATTGTACGGAAACGGCGGCAAGATAGTCGTCAAAGTTGTCATCGCAGAGGGTAGTTGCGAGAGGCAGCCGCGAGAGGCAGTCAGCGTCAGCGTGCTGGCGGCCACTTTTGTAAGACACTGTAAAGTTGAACCCCTCAAGGCGTAATGCTCAGCGGGCCAGCCGACCGCAGGGGTCGCGTAGATTCACCAGCCAGCAAAGCGAATGATGATCGGTGATGACTGTAAAGGAACGTCCATAAAGGTACGAGCGAAACCGCTGTACGCCAAAAACGACGGCAAGGCACTCTTGCTCCGTCACGGTATAGTTGATTTCAGACTTGCTAAGGGTGCGGCTTGCGTAAGAGACAACGTTTTGGTTTCCGTCATGCCGTTGTATGAGCACAGCACCCACGCCGATGCCACTTGCGTCAGTGTGGAGTTCAGTGGGAGCTGTCGGGCTGAAATAACGCAGTATGGGCCGCGAGGTAAGAAGAAACTTGAACTGGCGAAACGCAGAATCACATTCAGGAGTCCATTTGAAAGGAATATCCTTCTGCAAGAGGCATGTGAGGGGGTAGGCTACTTCAGCAAAGTTAGGGATGAAGCGTCGAAAGTAAGAGCAAAGTCCCAGGAAGCTCCTGAGTTCTTTCACAGACTTGGGCTCTTTGACGCAACTGACGGCTTCAATCTTCTGTGGGTCAGGCCTAACACCGTCTTTGTCAACCAAATGCCCAAGCACAACGATCTGTCGTTCACCGAAGCGGCACTTCTTAGAGTTCAGCACAAGGCCCGCTTCCTCCATGCAGTTAAGGACCACAGCTAAACGGCTGTTATGCTCAGCGAAGGTCCTCCCGAAGATCACTTCGTAACCTAGGTAACACATGTACATTTGCCACTTCAGTCCACGCAAAAGAGTGTCCATAAATCTTTCAAAGGTAGCCGGAGCGTCGCATAGGCCGAAAGGCATCACGTTAAATTCATACAACCCATCGGGAGTCACGAATGCCGTCTTCTCCTTGTCTTTCGGATGCATCGGTATCTGCCAATATGCGGACCGTAAATCAACAGATGAAAAGTAGAAAGCTGAATGGAGGCAGTCAATGGCATCATCAACACGCGGGAGCGGGTAAACATCCTTCTCGGTGACAGTATTGAGGCGGCGATATCGACACAAAATCGCCAGGTGCCATCTTTCTTTTTCACGAGAATCACAGGGGCGGCCCATGGGCTAGATGATTCCTGAATGATTCCTCTTTGCATCATATCACGGACCTGTTCATCAATTATCTTACGTTCTGAAGGTGAAACACGGTATGGTGTCTGTCTAATCGGGTGTGCAGATCCAGTGTCGATCATGTGATGGGTGCGGGAAGGCGGAATTGGTGGTGGCTGATCTCGAGCAAAGTCGAACACGTCCGCATGTGTCATAAGAACCTCCATCAATATTCGGCGATCGTTGGTGGGTAGCGATTGATTTATCATGGACTGAAACTGGGAATCAGCATGATCTGGACGTCTAGTTGAACGAGCAACGCCGTCACTGAACGCGGCGATATGCATAGAAAGGCGTCTTCAAAGTCGGCGAGTCTCAAACCACGCGGCAATACGGCAGGTTCATTGGTATGGTTGACAGTCCAAAGCGTGGCACGGCCCTCGTTCACTCGAACAACGCTGCGGGGCACCAACACACTCTTTTTAGCACCGGAAAGGGAAGCGGGTTCCACCAGAGAGTCCAAGGCATTGGGAACCGCGCCCGAAGACACAACTGGGACGAAGATGGCGGACATCGCCGGAACGACGGTATCCCCGAAGACAGAAAACACTTGGACAGCCCGCGGCGAGTCTTCTATGAGGGCCGATCGAAGGCTGGGGCTTATTGATATCTCGCCACTGTTGAAGTCAAGAGTTGCGCCACGCTGCTGTAAAAAGTCAACTCCTAGAATAACGTCGTGCGTAGAGCGAGGGAGCACCGTAAATTCAGTTCTAAACTCGTGTCCAGCCATCGCTACATTTACATAACAAATACCAAGTGGAACCAATGATTCTTCCACTACACCTCGAAATATGACAGTTCTATCCCAACCAAACATAATTTTGCGGCCGAGACGGTTCTTAAAATCTAAGCTCATCACGGAAACTGCAGCACCCGTATCCACTAAGGCCATAACACAAACAACATCCACTAACACTTCCAAGCGGTTCTTCAACATAACGACCGGTAGAGGAATTGGCAATATCGATGACCTGGCGACCGCGCCTCCATCGGCCGCACACGCTAGTTGCCCGGTGGTGGCGAAGAACGGCGGGGAGAAGGCGATTGTCGGGAGCGGCGGGCAGGAGGAGTCAGGCTGCGATCAGAAACTGGCGAGTCGTTGCGTGGTGGTACGTAACGGTAGGAGCCCGAAGGAGGGGGATAGGTCGGGTCACGGACTTCTGGACTCACGGTATAACGGCGGTTCCACCATTGGCGCTGGTAGCGTGGTGGCGGGTTCCGGCGGCGGCAGAATCTGGATATGTGGCCAAGCATACCACAGCGGTGACAGACGGGTGGTTCACGAGCACGGTACAAATAATAGTCCTCGGTAACAGGATCGAAGCGATCAACAAAGTCTAGGCGCTGGGGTTGTTGCGGAGGAGGTGGCGCCCTGTAGGGGGTACGAGCTGGGGGAGCAGGGCCATATGAGTCGTTTGGGTGGTTACGGACGGGAGGAGCGGTAGAACGCCAAGAAGAGCGCTGCATGGGAGCTGCCTGCAGGGAGCAGCTATCACAGGGGATTGCACTGCGGTTCACATCTTGATGGCGGGAGAGCTCATCACGGACAATTTGGCGAATCATGTCGGCCAAATGCGGGGGCTCATGTGAATGCTCGTGAGAATCCACGCTTGCAACAGTGGTCACGTTAGGCAGACGGCCGAATTTCGGGGTTATGCGACGCAGCTTTAAAGTTTCGAACGTACGACAGTGCTTGATCACGGCCGTGGGAGAATCTTTCTTTTGAAGTTTCTTTTGTAATTAAAAAGTTGTATACGTCCACCGCGATGCCCTTTAAGAGGTGGCCAACTCTGTCTTCGTCGGACATGCTCGGATCCACCGCTTTGCAGAGTTTTAGGACCTCTTCTATGTACATTGTGCATGTTTCACCAGGCCCTTGGGCTCGCTGGAATAACGTCTGCTCAGCGCATTTCCGTTTTGCCGTGGTATCCCCGAAACAATTCCGAATCTCCTCTTCAAAACGCTCCCAGCTCGTTAAGGACGCTTCATGGTTCTCAAACCATGTCAGGGCTGTGGAGTC
>JAJIZL010034280.1:61546-113385 GCA_023969395.1 Amblyomma maculatum
ATAATAATAATAATAATAATAATAATAATAATAATAATAATAATAATCATCATCATCATCATTATCATCAACATGACTATACCCACTGCAGGGTGAAGGCCTCTGCCATATTTCTTCAATTACGACCTCAAAAAAGAGCACGAGTTACGACCTCATAAAATTGCTCGTAAGCTTTCTAAACAACCACTGGGAGGCGGAGATGGTTCCAGAAAATTGGAAACACGCCAAAATAATTATAATACCTAAACATGGCAAAATGCTACAATTGAAAATCTCAGGCCCAAATCACACACATTGTGTCTTGGCAAGATTTAAGAGTTGGTGGTGACACTCACACTGCAAAATACATTTAAAATACCGACACTTTACCCCATACCATCTGCGGTATCAGAGCAAAACCGTCGACGAAGGACTTGCTCCTGCAAATACAAGATGGGCTTCGCAATGTAGCTCGAATGGTTGAAAATATCATTATAGTGCTCGATAACACGGGGCAATTCAATAACGTCAGACGCGAAGCGACCCTTACAGCTCTAGACGTCCTGCACTGCGGACGCAGAATATATGTATACGTCAAAGCCTTTCTGTCAAAGAGAACTGCCGAACCGGAATGGGAGATCTCCGAGCGAACAAAATTCACGCGCCAAAAAAAAAATACACCGCAAAGATCAGTCATCTAACCTATCTTCTATATAGCTGTGATAGGTCGAGCACGAAAACTAGAGGAGTTCGAAGGCGTCAGGCACGCCAGTTATGCAGACAACATAACAGTTTAGACGAACACCGATTCCCTCGGGGAGAAAGAAGAAAAACTACAGGAAGCGGCCTCCTATGTACAGCAATACCTCAGAGAAAGAGGACTCTCCTTCTCGACCGAGAAGTCGGAACAGCTTAGAGTGGGGAGAGTTTAACAAAACTGAGCCATCCCAACCAGTGAGGACGAGAAACTTAACATCTACCTTGCAGGAATCCCCATACCGGAAAATACAACAAAAAGAATGTTGGGATTGTGGGTTCAATCCAACCAACGCAGTACGCACACTTTCACTCTGCTGAAAGCAACAACGCTACCACTTGCACGCATGATCACCAGCATCACCAACAGTCGAAAGGGCATGTGCCGAAGAGAACACACTAAAACTAGCCATAAGCCCGCTAGTTAACCGATAAATGTACAGTCTGCCCTACCCGTTCCTCACTCGGATGCCCTGCTACACAAAGCGTATAGGAAGTCGCTCCGACTACCGCGCAACACGTCTACAGAGAAACGAATGGCCCCTTGATTGTACATCGTCGAAGAACTACGCCAGATGCAGCTTAAATCGCAAAAACTCAAGCTACAGCAGATGACGACTAGAAGAACGCTCTTACATAGACTCGGATATCGCGAGGATATTCCAGAAATGCTGAGTACGAAAATGATCCCCGACAAAGTTCGCAAGTCTCACAAGGTAGCTCCAATCACGAGGAACATGGACCCCAAACTCAGTCAAGGTGGAACCGAAGCACGGGCCGAATTCATTCAGAACACATACGCTCCTCAAGACACGACCGTGTATACAGACGCGTCGTCGAGAGGAGGAGACTACAAAATTGCATTGGTCGATTCGCCTCTACGCGAAGTGACCAGCGCGTCTATGCGCCACTGCACGGTAGCACAGGCCGATGAAGTAGCCGTTGCTCTAGCGGTGGCGGAGGGCTATCGAACCCGGCAGTCGCTAAAATACTCAGGGAATCAAACAGCCTGTCGAAATTAAAGGAATGGCAGGATAGGTCGTCACGAGCTCCGTATACTAATCGAAGTGAGTGACAAAGTTAAAATCCATGAAGAAGAAAACCAGACCAAGAACAAAAATATGTAATTACTGGGGCATAATGAGGCGGCAGGAAATCAAAACTCCGACAGGAAAGCTTGAGCATGCAATACTTTTTGAGCAGCCAACGAGACCACGGACATTTTGCCAGCACCCAAGGAATACTCGCTCATACTGTAAAATTATAGAGGCAGAAAAATGCGCTATCCCCCACCACACAGTCCTCACAACACAGACGAAGGTCTCATGTCGAGAAAATTTCAGACAGGCTCATACCCAAACTTACACATTTTAAGCAAAATGCACTCTACCATACGGACAGATTGCCGTGGTGCGACGAAACACCCGCATTATATCACATCACATGGGCCTGCCAAAAATATAGATGCAGTGCTGTCCACCGACCGCTGCGAAGACCAGCAATGTATAGTACAGCGAGCTCAAAGGGTGGCAGTGGACCAGGACTTCTAACCGACCATTGGTTAGAAGTGAACCAGGTCGGCGGACAAGATTGCTGAGGATATAATAAGACACCTCTGAATACGCCCCGAAAACCGGCGTAAAATGTTTGCTTCCTTCCTTGTAGAAAAAAATTTCAATAATTCGTCCTACATTCTGACGTGCACCAACCGATAAGTTGTCATTAAAACGTTTTCTCGGCATTACGTAGGCCTTGTTCTATATTTCTACAGAGTATTTCTAGCTGTGGAGTTCTCTGTTCATTCTCCATATTCCTTCGATATTGGCCGAAATATAAAAATACCAACAAATCAAAAAACTTCAAATTTAGAAAGAACATTACCAATTTCGAGTTTCACTTAAATCAGCGAAAACAATATTCAGTTCTTCATAAATATCAGGTAAGCAAAATTATGATCAGGTATGTAATGGCATTGCAATACCATACTATAAAATATAAAAATAAATATAAAACTGAGCGCTGGGTTTTAGAGTGGCTCATTTCTTCCATTGAAAGAGTAGGCGCCAAACATACAGTACATTATTTACTGAATTTATTTGAATTTTTCCTCATGCAATGCTTAAAGCCTTCTAAAGGCTTGTCAAGTCATTTTCTGTTTGTTTGAGAGAAAAATGGAATATATTCGTTATTTATCCACATTTCATATTGAAACACAAATGCCGGTTTGGCTTTTACGCTATCCTGCGACTTTTTTATTGTTCGATGCAGTGGTACTCGTTCAGGCTCTTACTTTTATTATTTCACATCTCGGTTATATCAAAATTAACACCAATATTTTTTGCGGATGGTTTGAAATGCATGCAGGTCTGCCTCGTGTGTAATGTTCTAATTCAATGTGTGTAGACTTGATATCTTTTTGTATGTCACTTCAAGTGTTGTTCACACCATGCATAATAATTTAAAATGTCTGAACTAGGTTCTGTATCATGATACTACACATTTATTTTTCGTTTTCCTCCTGTAATAGCCCCACACAGGGCTAAGAACAGTATAGATAAATAACTAAATGTTTTCAAGCAATCGAAGTCAATAAAAAGCTGATAAACGAAATATTATGGGTTCTCCCATCAGTTTTCTCTAAAGCGTTATATCTTCGGGATCCGGCTCAAAGCCTTCTCTTAGCTTATCGCCTGTCAGCAACTCTGTACAGAAAAGGCCAGGCTCTTGTTAAAGTGCTTTGAGTGAAAAGCTTTCTATAATTAACCTTTTAAAGTTTTATGGTGACACAGCCTTTGCAGTCGCTATTAACCCAAGTGCAAGAAAGGTTAAATTGAGTGACATCACCAGGAGTGCAAAATAAAATTTATAATATTAGCTCATACGAGACTGACGAAACCATTTTGACGGAGTAGGATTTTATGACAAGCACAGCCTCATGCTATTTAATGGTTTCTAAGAAAGGGTTGTGAGCAGCGAGAGTAGGACCGGAGAACCCTTTTCGGATTTGGAAAATGCCGCATGCACAAGGTTCATATAATTTGCTTAAGAGATCAGCTGAAGGAATCTGGCATGTCTTTACCAATCGGAGAGTAGCAACATGCACAACACTGCGCTTTTCGGGTGTTAAAGAACGATATCTTGTTTTTTGGTTCGATGCAGTATATGCACGCCGTTTTCCCAGCTGTTGCGCAGTTTGGAGACCGCATGACTTTCTGTACACGAGATTTCCTAAATATATGGTTATATTTATATTGTGTCAGTGCGACTTCTAAAGCTTTAGAAACGCACAGATACTATTGTGGATGTTACAATGCAAGCAGTATAGCCTTTTTAACTTCATGGTGGTAAATAGAATGTATTGTGGGTTTATGTTTCTCATTTTTTGATCTAAAATGTCAGTAGTCAAAGCATATGCGTCATTTTGGCTGCGGTTGAATTTGCTGGTTTCTGCGGCGTTCACTTATAGACGGCGCTCATTGTTCTCCAAGTTGCTGAAACATTCTTGGTCGGTAATTGAACAGCGCTCCTTAAAAAATATAGAAAAACATGAGGACGCTCCGGAAGAACATCAACTATATATCATCTATAGCTGTAAACAACGCACTGGAAACAGTGTCACAGTGGTGTACAGAGTGGCAGATGGTGCGAAATGTTAATAAATGTGTATTCCTGCCGATAACAAGGAAAAACGAATGCTGAATTTTCCGTACAGTATAAGCAGTACTTTACTAACCCGAGTCAACGAACACAAATATCTTGGCTTGATACTCACGCATAACCTAAGATGGGACTCTCACGTAAATACCGTAACAGCAGCTGCTACACGAAAATTATTTTTTCTTAGACGTCGTCTCCAATATGCACCACCCGAATCTAAAATGTTAGCTTACAATGCCTTTATAAGATCAACAGTGGAATATGCAAACGTCGTATGGTTCCCGGGAACTAAACAAAACATAAAAAAACTAGAAGGAATACAATGCAAGGCGATAAGTTACATCTTTAACAAATACAAAATCACAGACTCGCCAATTCGCCTACTTAAGAAAGCCGGCATGCTGAGTTTGGAAAAACGCGCAGTACTAGCACGTCTGAAATTTCTGTATCAACTCGTGCATAACCACTTTAATATAGATACATCAAAGTACATCGTCATCGAAGATACAAGACTCACGCGCTATAAACACTCTTTGACTATAAATGAATTTTCTTGCCATTGTGACTGTTTCAAAAACTCATTTTCCCCCTTGCAATTAGAGAGTGTAACACCTTGAAACCATAAATAACACAACGTTCAACACTGGATGAATTTGTAAAGCTGGTGGAGGATCATTTACGCACAAATTCATGAATGTTCATCCAAACAGTTTCCTTGTCAGCATATATTGATAACTTGCAAATTGTACTAATCCCTTATTGCTTTGTTATTTCCATTCTGTGTCCATTCATATACCTTTTTCTTTATTTTCATGTATCAATATGTCACTGTACTTTTTACTGTACACTGATCATTGTCTTCGTTTATTTCTGACCGCAATCTTCCTTTCATTTTAAATGATTGTCCCTGCCTTTGAACATGTTCCAAATATTGTCTGACTTTTTGTATGCGTTTTGTGGCCTGCCTGTAACGATCCCGGCCGGGATTGACAGTATTCCTATATAAATAAACTACGCAGGCATCCTCAATGAGCTCCTCCATTTCGTGGAGTTAAGAAGTTATGAGTGCGGCTTAGTTGTGTCTTGGAAGAAACGTTTAGGCTCCCAAACGTGAAACTAGTAAAAACACGGATAGGTATCGATGAAAAAATCGTTGATGTAACTTTCACAGTTTGCAAGTGTACAGAGAGATTCAGAAAACACACTGAACGTAATCCCGTTTTAGCCAAAGTCAAGATGAAATGCGTATGGGATCAACTTAGATTGCGATGGAAGTATAATTAATGATGGCTAAGGGCAACAGACTCAATTCCAATTGAAGACAAGCGAAGCAGAGGGCAGCAGAAAAAAGCGTGGGTGGTTGAGGTTAAGGAGTTGGCGGGGATGATGAGATGCATGCGGATACAGCTAGCCCTACAGCGGTAATTGAAGTAATATGGGATAGACCCTGTAGTGCCTCTTTTTCAGGCTGTGGTTAGCTAGTGTGCTTGGAAAAATAAATGTCACAGTAACTGCCCTATTCATCGAGCGATCTTACCATGCCTTACGATAATTGATCTGGACCGCTTTCAAGTCTTCAGGCTCTTCTAAGACGGACTTCTGCGTACCGCGTATGCCTACCGCTGGCTCTGCTTTACATGTGTGAAGATTGGATTATAGTTTTCATCTTCCTTTTTCAAGTCAGCATCGTCGCTCAGTGTTCTCGGGTCCCCACGTGTCACTCGCGACATCTGGTGGTTGGAAGTTATCCAGTCTTGGTTTGTTTTACCGTAAATTCGATCTTCATGATTACGGCACCTACATCATGATTACGGCACGTGTGCAGGCATGCCTTGCATACGTGGATGCTTTCCAGACCAATATTAGAGGGACGCTTACCATTTTCCTAAAGCGTGGAGGCGAAGCGGTTTTAGCCCCGCCTATTCTTTCTGTGAATGCTTTTATATATTATTTATTTTTCAATTACTATTTGGAGAAAGGCAGCAATGACCAGTTAGGGTGCAAAGGTAAGCGGTGTGTATGTTCCAGTCTATATAGCGCAATTATCATGGAGGAGAGAACCAAAGCCATAAATTGTTTGTAAGCAACTAAAGATGCTAAACATATAAAAAAAACTTTTTTATTAGCAATTTAGGGCAACATCTAATACAAGTAAACGATGGGAATAATGTGCAATTGTGCGCACACGCTCTTATGTATTGAGCCTCGCTACAGCCAATGCAGAACCCAGTGCGGCACTAATTCCGCAGCCTCATTTGAGCCAGCGCTTTTTTCGTGACAAGAGCCCTCATTTAGGTTGCGTGAGCAATCATTGTCAACAACTCTGACGAACATTGAAATGCACGATTTTCTATGCCCGCAAAGGCCTGTGTGGGATTTAAAGCAGTTTACTTTGAGCAGCCCCAATTGGGCTGGATAAGTTTTGTGAACCTAGAGCCTACTCGCTGTTGCATGTTCCTTCAGGTTCCCCACAAATGACCATTCTGGCATCGTGAAGGCATGCTCGCCTTCAAGCTCAATTATAGTCAATGTGAGACCTAAAGCTGTTTAGCTAAGGTGGTCTGATTTGGGATTCCCGTGGCTGGCCCGAATTGAGCTCTCATTCATATTCCGCCTGTCCTCAGGCATCCTACTAGATACCGAGCGACGCAGCATATCGGCGTCGCAGCATAGCGACGCAGCATATCGGCGTACTCGTTTTTGTGCCCCACTTTAGCCGATGTATGTCCCACAGAGATTTAATGTGGTCATTCCATTTTCGGATCTATTAGGGCTTTCCAAAAAGCGCACTCATTTAGATTTGATCTGCAACCCTTGTTGTCTGCACGCATGAATGTGCTGAGCGTTAGCCCGAGCGAATCCTCCATGGGACCCACACAGTAGGAACAATTGGGCGTTCCCACTTTTGCCCTGCAAGGTACCGATGCAAGTATTATGGTGGCTGCTCCAGCTCTAATTGTCTACATCGGACCACCTCGGCTCCATATTTCTTCTTGCCTGGGCTGCACAAAGTACTGCTGGGTAGAAATTTTGATTTCAAATCACGTGCGTGTCATGCCCACTTTATCGATCTGATTTACACAAACGTTAGATGCTTTTCGTCCGGACGACCTTTGTACGCTTCGCGTCTAAGAAAAATATCGTGTTCTTTTTATTTATAGTGGCAGGGCTCGCAAATAACCAAAGGTGCCAGAAATGAATTCACATTCCTTGATTATGGTGCATCTTCATCTACTTCCTCCAGTCGCAATTCCAACCCAACCGCTTGCCCACCCCATTGAGAGACTCACCGATATTTAATGAGAATGACTTTTGTTTGTCATTATTTTACCCATGACCGTCATGACGAACTACTTGGCTAGAGCTACAGGCATATAAAGAGAAGCTCAGCTATGGATACTGTTGAGCGAATTGTTGGATACTGTTTAGCTAAAAAATGTATTACGTGCGGCAAAGGCGCTATAGCAACACAGTAGTTCTGTCTAGCTTAATTCATTCGATACCATTTAATGCAAGGCGTGACATTTTTCTCTGCGTTTATGGAAGGCTGATTCGTATCTCCGACATATGGGAACTCTTTTTCTGGAAGTTCTTGGTGCACACAGTAATTAACAACAATGATGATCAGAAAATCTTCCCAGTAAAAGTATTCAAATTAATTTTTAGTAAACTTGTTGACACACTTTCTTCTTATTTTCGCAACTTCTCTAATTGGCAAACCTATTTCAAGCTTTTAATTCTTCTTTGAACCAATATGGAGGAAAGATGTGTTTGATGACGTTGTAAGAGGTGAAACGTATACAGACTTCAGTGTAGGCTGCCGCCACAGGGGACAGCGACGGTACAAGTGGTCTTTCTCTACTCTCATTTATATGGCACATCAAAGTGTTCGCCTCGCATATATTCATTATCAGCGCATATTTGACGCTCGTTTGCTTTATTGAAAGGACATATATGTTAGTGGTAAAATACAATATGTCACTGATCACAAGGAGTTGTATAATTGGGCCTGAGTTCTCGTGAGAAGCTGCATAATCAAGCTTCTAGCTGCTTTATTTGAAGAACTTGCTTGGATTACAATTTAAATTTTAAGCTTTAGAGAAATATACTAAATATAAATTTTTACTTCTTGAGACCACCCATTGGAACGTCCTGGAATGTTCGTTCAACTCTACGTCCCCATAAACAACGGAGAAAAAAGAATCTATGTTGGGGTCTACCTCTCATCGTTTGTACTACAAAATAAATCGAAGACTGGTATTAGAAGTTATCTGTTCTGTGGCCGCAGAATCCACGAGCAGTCTATTTTCGATTTTGCTGTAACAAATTGACTTTCAGTAATCTAGTAATGATCTCATTGGTAGACTCCAGTTCTGTGTTTACTGAAATGTTCAAAACAAAACTAAAAATGCAGAACATCTGTTATCCAAACACACAAATACAAAAATCATGTGCTTGGTTTCTGTGAACTGAAAACTATGAGATAGGACACGACACTGGTAAGCTGCTTCGTTGTAGGTAAACATTTAAAAACTGCTCCTTGTTGGACCTCTGAAGCACCGTAGAAATCGCCCGGGAGGTGAACGGGTTTTAACTCGATCACCGAATGATTAGCTGTGTGAACCTGTGTTTTGTTTCACAGTTGACATGTGGATACGCGAGAACGGTAGCTTTGCGAGCTTTCTAAAATTACTCTTCTTTTATTGCGCGATACCATTGCCCATTATTTTAGCCGCCTCAGAGCAACAAATTATCTGAAATATGTATGAAATTCTCGCATATATTTAATTTCAGCTTAGGGCAAGGGATAACATGCAATGCGGTGATTATACGCGTTTCCTCAGTGCTCAGGGTTCACGGACCAGGCTGAGAAACCTATTTTCTTAAAACACCTTGAGCTTGGGTGACAAAATTAGACTTGGATTTAGCGCACACAAAATAAATGAACAAGAGAACGCGCGGCCGCTATAAATAACGGCCATCATGCGTTTCTTGTCACGGTCGATTTTTTAGAGCGCTGAAGAGCAACACCCGTTTTTGGAATGACGTCTAGACATAACTGCCGATGCGGACTATGCACTCCTTCCTCAGTGAGCGCATAATTATGCATTTCCTACAGTGCCAAAAGCAAAATTTGTTTAAAAATTAGGAACATGTCATGCGTATGCATTTGCAGTTTATTTATTTATTTCCAATTCACAGACCACGAAAAGAATTGAGAGAGGGAGCATATCAAAATATGGACATACAGAAATAATAATGCGCACATTGGAGGTTTTCCTACACATGGTCATACCTGAGACTGCAGTTAATATGTCACACAACCATTGAGCGTACAGGGTGGCATTATATCCCTAAACAGATCTTTACCAGTTCAGAGCACCTTATGCTCCTGCGATTGCCAATCTGACGCGGCCAGCAGCATGCGTCTTTTGCTGGAGCAGATTGCGCTTTTACTTTTGTTATGAATTAAAAAGGCTTGCGCATAAACATATATAAAAATTCTCCTTTCTCTGAATTTGTTATCTAAATAACATGCAAAATCACCTGTCAAGGTAGAGGGGTTAGAATGCCGACTTACGTCAAAAATGTCAGCGCGTGTGGCGCTGCTTCACTGGAACGCCAGAACAATAAGAGTTAAGGATGGTTCACAGAACACTCGCAGTCTCTAGCGGTGCGGAATTGACCGTCGACTATTATCCGTTTCGACCAAGAAGGATGTTTTTTGTTTCATTACGCTTTAGCTAAAGCGCAGTTTACGCGAATTTATTAGATTACACAATTTCTGCATTCATTACTGTTTCTTCTAGCACAAACATGCCTTTAACTATGTACCTGCGCCACCATTTGCCCTCTAACAGTACTCACTGCTTGATGCTTACTAATTACCAGGCGTTTGTACATCTAGACATCATCACCAGATTGCCGAATAACACGAGAACGTTAGATTGGCCCGTCCCGAAAACTACTCCAAAATCATTGCCGGTGACAAGAGTGAAAAATTAGGAGTCCTCGTCTGGCAAGCAATAGTTGGTAAATGTGGCGACTGGGTGTTGGTTGGTCGTGGGGTAGTTCGGCAATACCAGACGAAGGTACAGGCCCGAGTTACCAGGAGGAGCAAGCTCGGGGAACTGCACTGGACCCCTAGGCTAAGATTACAATTGACTGCACAACAATTGATTTTTTTTTCATATCTTCAGAGAATAGTGAAAGGCAGCATAACATGATCTTTTTTGGTTCTTGAAGTTCACTACAGGTTTGATGCCCGGATTTAACCGCCAGGAATAAACAGCCTTCCAAAATAAACATATGATGCAAGTTTTTGTACATCAAGCTTGTCCGTTGCCACATAATACTTACAACGGCAAAAACCATATAGGACATGAAAGCCATGTACGTGTAGCAAAAACCAATAAACATCTTTGAACAGTACACACACACACATATATATATACATATATATATATTTGTGTGTGTTTTCTGTATGTATGTATCTTCCGTGGGGTCCTGATGGCGTGGGGGGGGGGGGGGGTGCAGCCAGAATATACCGCCTCGAAATCGTAACCTTGCGTCAGCATATGCGCCTGGATGGATATAACAGTAAAATATCCCATAGAGAGCATGTAGGCAGTATAAGCTAACGATCATATAACTCATTTCCACGCATAATACACACAAGCATACAAAGGAGGACACAGGACTGTCTTGGAAAAACCCTGCTGTGTGTCCTATGTTTGGAAAGATATACGATCTAGTATTTCCACATGTAGTCTGAAAGCATCTGTCGAATGAAATAGAACGATGTATGTGTAATGTAGCAGCCTACAATGTTCAAGAAAGATGAGCTAAAATTATTGCCTATTAGGTCATACCAAATTATTTCTTGACGTCACAAAACGGCCCTTGAGGTTCACCAACGAGCAAATGGAATTTTCGTAACGGACGACCATGAACGGTCGTCCGTAAAGGTAAGTTTGAATGTCGCGAGCGCCCATACCAGAGCGAGAAATATTTTTTTCCGTTGTCGAATAGCTCGTTTCTAACAGCATAGTGCACGGCTAGCGTAGCTGATGACTCGCTCACTGCCACTCTGCCACTGTACTTGTAGAGCACCCAGTCCCATATAGCTCGCATCTTTGTCGACTTTCGTGGCGGCATTTCATCATAGTGAAATAAGGTCATTGACGACTGGAGACGTGTTTGCAAGTCGACGAATGCATCGTGTTGTTTGTGGTCCCTGAGAACGGGAAGGCATCCTTGGTGAGGGGAGTTTAGAGTTCTGCGATTCTAGAATAATCGGCGAAAAAACGCCTGTATAGGCACACAAGCCCAAAAACAAGCGCACGGCGCGCTTGTTGGTTGGTGTCGGAATCGCCGCCACCGCGGTCGTCCTATTAGGATCAGGGTGGATGCCATCGGAGCTGACAAGGTGGCCAATAAATGTGAGCTCGTCGAACGCAAAGTGGCACTTCTCCAGTTTAAGGGACAATCCAGTAGAACGGATGGCGTTGAACACGGCGTAAAGGCGGTTCAGATGCTCCCAAAATATCTGAGAGAAAACAGCTACATCAATTAAGTAAACTAGGCAAGTTTGCCACTTTAGACTGGAGTGTACAGTATCCACCATTATTTGGAAAGCGGCCGCTGCTGAGCAGAGGACGATTGGAAGCACCCTTAATTCATATAAGCCACCTGGTGTTACAATGGTGGTTTTTTCACGCTCGTGCTTGTCGACCTCAATGGAGAGGGTGATAAACGCATTTCTTTGTCTCGTTGTTGAGAATCCTGTACTCTAAAAACAAACTTATTGTGCGGAGATGCCCGAGCTCTTGTTCAGGGCTGTATACCTTGATCGTCACACATCTCATGGACTTGAATTCGAATCGCATCGCGTTTCATTGGAGGCACTCGGTAGGAGTGCTGCCTCCGTATCGTTCGGTGTTTTCAGTTTTACGTCTATGTTTGAGAATTGCTATCTGGCTTGTTGTTGACGTGAGAGAAAACAGTACGGCAACGAATGCAGAAGGGCCGGAAGGCTCGGTTTCCATCATGGCCACAACTTGCTCCTAATATTGAGCTTGGCAGTGAGAGGAGAAGCCAATGTATAACATTGGCTGAAATTTTACTCCTGTAGCGGCGCTTGTTGAGAATGTGGATGGCTTACGCAGAAACATATATAAAAATTCTCCTTTTTCTGAATTTGTTGTCTAATTTACTTGTCTTTGTTGTCGAAATAAGCATTGGCACTCTGTCTGGGTAGTGTACTCTGCTCCGAAATAAAGTTTGCAACAAGTAGGCGGATATTTCCAGCACGAAGCATTACAACAGCATGAGCGACACAGATTTGCCTCCCAAGGAGCAAGGACACGTTTCCTTGCGCGATTCCCAGAGTGGGTTTGTTATCACAGCTGTGACTACCTTGCTGGCTCGAGGGGGTAGGCAAACGTATTCAACGTGGATGCGCACTGCCACGAAGGATAATTCCTCATCTTTGGTTGGTAGCGTTCGAGCAATAAAATAAAACTAGAAGCTCGGGAAAATAGCTGCTCCACATTCTAGAAGGAAATCAATCCCCAGAAAAGGGTCTGGAGCACTAAACCAAAAATAACGAAGTATGCCTGAAAAGTAGCCTTGCGGATTTCAATTTGAGCAGTGCATCGTCCAACCGACGTGACTGAATGACCAGCTGCCGTACGAACCTGTGGCCCGTGCCACGCGGTCAACGCATTTTTTAAGTTTAGTGGCTAGTGCCCTACTCACAATTGAGTAATCGGGGACTTAACGGTAGTCAACACACACTGCCAGGTCGGCGGGAAGGATTCCGGTTTCGTCAAAGAACGGGGAAGAAGGGCAGCGGTAGTACTGTGCGTCGATGGAGGATGTTCGGAAGTGCAATGAACAGCGGCTGCACCGCCGGAGGAAGCTATTTCTATTTTCCCCCAGCGCGGACTGGGAGACCTTCACCTGACAGGCTCGGAGGATAGAGAAGGCCTCGGTGAAAAGCCGTAATTAGTAGGCGACCGGAACTGTTAACGTGAACTGGAGGAATAGAGACAGCTGGTGCCGAGCGCCTAAATTGCTTGTGGTCTTCCGCCGTAACGAGGACGATGTGCATAAGGAATGAAATCATGTACGCTCATCAGGCGGTAAGAGCAGTTTCGATTTAGATGGCCTGGAGCTCCACAATGATAACAAAGGGGGCGGCGTCTGTCAGAGGTTTGCCAAATGGACACATTCTGTGAAGGCTGCCAGGCCTCGTAGCGGGGTGCAGAAGATCAGAGTGGCTACTGAGGTGGTTCGGGCTCTAGATAAAGTCGGGGTGGGGGGTATGGTGAAGATGAGCGTAGAATATCAGCATACGAGAGAACTGGAGAATTGACAGGCAGTTGTGCGAAAGGCTGTATTGTTCGTTGTACCTGATGCAGTATAATGTTGGAAATAGAGGCTGGAGGCGTTAGCTGGAGACAATCAGTTTGGAGTTGTTGCAACCTCTCGCAAGCAATCTGGCGCTCAGGCTGCCTGGGTGCATTATTCTTGTTATCTCGAGGCAAGCTAAGACAATTAACGAATTAGGGTAGGAGAGTGTAGTCACACTGGATGGCGCAACCCTGCAGTGCCTATTCCATTGTCGTTGCTTCGCTGACAAAGTCATCCACAGTAGTCGGGCGGCTACTAGCGAGACCTGAAAACAGCTGCTCCTCACACTGTGCAATATATAAACGCACCTTGTAGGAATCGGCTTGTTTGGTCCAGCGCGCCGAGAATGTCGGGTCATGTCTTCAACTGACACTATGATGCTATCTTGTGGCCTCTGGATTCGACACTGCAGAGCATGTTCAGACCTATCTTTCCGTTCGGGGCTTCCAAAGTCACGCAGAAGCTGACTACAAAACTCCTGCCAAGACGTGAAGGTCGAATCGTAATCGTTGAACCAGGTCTTGGCGAACACCTCAAAAGCAAAGTATACGTTCGTCCACTTACATGGTGATTCCAGTCGTCGGGGCGACACGATCACAGTGGTCGGGCCTGTATCGAAGGTATGCAAATGGGTTCCCATGGAAGGATCTTGAAATGCGTGTTGAATGAATGACAAACTGATGCCCTGTACTATCCGGTAGGCCAGCAGTTTGAGTTCTGTCAGCGAGGAGACTGCAATAAGTGGCCGACTCGGTTGGCAGACCTGGCAGGCTGCGGCTTGTTTGAGTGGGCGTGGTGATGTATTTACTGCTCTGTTGGCTTCCATCAAGAACAAAGGGCATATATCTACCCAGCATCCCCACCTAATGGCTTGGGTGAAATTCAGAGCAGCTACAGCGAATTGACACCCTTTGATCGCCAGTGCACTTCTCTTTTATCGTCTTCCCACGAGGGGCCACACCATTTCTGCAATACCTATGGAAATATCAGCACACGCAGTCTTAACACTACCGCTGTGTAGAGAAATTTAGTCATGCCAAATAACTGCACCTAGCCCTTCCTTGCAACCACCAACGTTTGCTCTGAAAAATATCTTTATCAATTTGACCTTCCTGTTTTCTTACCACAGCCACCTACCGACTACATGTTGCATGTCCTCTGCCCTTGAAACTGCCAAAACGCATGCATATAAATGAGGCAAACAAAACGTTTCCGAACAATTTTTGAGTGCTCATATATATGTTTGTCCACCATGGGGATGACATAAGAATGTGAGTTAGAGCGCCAGAAATGCCGTGAAGGAAATGTATGCAGGGTCGGGATGGAACGGCCTTGTAGATGGTTTGGGAAAAGGGCACTATAGCAGCATATGGACAGGTGGTGCAGAGAGAGACGATGGGGTACGGTGTGCGCACGGTCGGGATGAATGGAGTTGGGCAGGGGCCACAGCATGGAGGCACTACGGCTGCATAGCGCTAGAAGTGTTTCACAAAGTGTGGCTGTGCGTGGGCTGGGTTTCAGGGCAGGTTCTGCAATGAATAGGAAAAGCAGCGTGGACTGTGGTTAGCATATCTTAGATTGAAGTACAGGTCCTTGGATGAAAGTGATAGGGTGGAAAAGGCTACAGGAGCACATGAACGAGCCAGCATGCAGCGCACCCCGCAGAAAGCAGAGCCAATGCTAGGTTTCAGTTTTGTTTCAGGGAGCGTTTGTTGAATGAGCTGCTGAAAGTCTTCAGCATAGCGTCTCTTCCTGCGACCCACATGGTGACCTGATCCTGGCAACCTATTGCGAATCGATTCGATTGTTATCGACACATAGACACTCCGGATCTAGAAAATGCAACCTGCACATGAACAAGCATATTTGAGGGGGTGGCGAGAAAAACATCCCAACATCGTGTTTGCTATCGACCTCCTTCACATTATGAGCCGCATTATCCACATAAGGTGCAATAAAATGTCTCTTCGTGACCTCCCGTTCATGATGGAGTTTCTGCAGACTGTTGTCTCTCTTCAGACTTTGCATCAGGGACTCCATCACTGCCACCGCAAATTGTTCTAGATAGCCCGCAGACTGAAACCTGTTCAGCTGGTTATCGAAGCCCTCCATCATGTTACAGTCGGATTTCTGCAAAGCACTTGTTAGCGCTTGCTTCGTGATTACAGGTTTAATGACCTTGATATGCGGCAAATCCTAAGGAGGTAGAATTCTTACAAACTCTTGAACGATAGCACAAGTAGACACCTGTTTGTGTGAACTTAAGATTTCGGTCTAAAAACTTCAGACAACCAAGCTCCGGTATTTCTGATGTAAACGTTTAGACCTTCCCACAATCCTGAAAAGCAAACCCGTCGTTTTGTCTCTTCAGACTGATTAAAACGTCACCTACCTATCAAAATACCTTGCCAACTCTTCAAAGGTCAAACGCTAAAAACAGGGACAGGTCAGTAGATGCAAGAAAAATGCTACATAGCATGGGAGCAACGCTATACAAATTCTCGGGCGCTGTAAACACTGCCGGTTGATAAAAGCGGCAAACGTAACATATATCAGCATGCACTCAGCTTCTTAGTACTTATTACAACGCATACCTCAAGCCCAATTTCTCTTAATTATTGAGCAAAAAATATATTCCAGGCGTCTACTAATGCTCTCTTTCTTAATGAACCTTTTTGGTAGCCTTCTGCGCATGCAAGCACATACAATAAATTTGGACATATTCTGGATAAATGCATGAACAAATATGCTTCCTGCATGTAAAAGTGAGAAACATTTGGAGCGAATGTTTGGTTTCGCAAATCCATCATTTAAGATAGATGCTTATTGATCTTAGATTTTCTGGGAACAAAACAACAGAGCTCCCAGAACTGATGGGTGTCTAAAGATCCTATAAAAATAATATGGATCATAAAGCATGCGAGGTCTGATAGCGATAATAAAGACACCAATAAAGACAACGTTTCTGCACTATGCCACTTACAGGGACATATACGTCTTTGCGGGCAAAAGAGGATGCAAAATTATTGCCCTGTGAGCATCAATGAAACAATCTGCAATCTTCATGCTTTAGTCCATCAAATGAAGCTGGCGAAGACGCATGCATTGCGGATGTTCTCAAGGCTGTGTATGCTTACTATATTCAAAATATAAATGGTGAATGAGAGACAGCTGTTTGCTTTACAACACCAACACTAGTACAACTGCCATGTATTGCCACGTCGGCTAATTACTTCTCAAATTATTTTGTGCATGTTGTGCTCCACTCTAAACACTTGCCATATCTTTTATTTTACGAACTTAGATTTTTCATTCTGTGCAGATCGGTCGCATGGAAGTATTCCACTCGGTTCCAGTTCCCGAAAACTATTTTCAAGCGGCAACGAAACTTTGTACTAAGCATCTGAGTGCAGCAAATTGCCACTTCCTTACCAGCTAGCAGCATATGAGGTATCCATGTTCGCGTATAACTGCTAATCGTATTTCTGGCCCGTCTGCATCCATCTATCGCCAAATTTAGACGTTTGTTGACGCTATTGATTAGGAGTTTTGTTCGTTCGCTCAGTTTTATATTGTTGCTTGCACAGTAATCAAAGTCGACCTCAGAAGTGCATATAGGCATCTATAGCTCACACTCTTGCAGCCTCTGAAAGTGTGCCTTTTAAAAGAGTGGAGGAAGCAGCACTTTTCCTTCAAACAGAAAGTGTGTTGCAAGAACATCTGGCACCTGTAATAACAAGGTGCTACAGAAATGCACACAATGTTTCGCTTCAAATTTACATGCACTCTTATCACTTGCGTACTTACCTTCTGCTGTCTACTACAGCAATAAAAGTGCACGCGCTGGGTTATTTCAACATGGTACTACGTTGTATGTATGCTGATGAAGAAAATGGCACAATGAACACAATCACTGAGAACAAGGTGCTAGAGAAACAATAAGCTCGTACTGCGAGTTGTATTTTGGTATGCCCCTAACCGCACAGCCCCTGTTCTCAGTAAAAAGCCAGGGAGAGGCTTCTCCCATATATCTTTATTTGCCTACAGGAGCTGCCCAGGGCACTAGTATTAAAACAATTTGAAATGAAGAAAATCTGCAAATATGGAAAGTAAGTGAGTGACCACGATAAAAGGATGACTGTTTCTCAAAGATTCATGCAAAATGCACTCAGAAGACAAGAGTGCGAAAGGACATCTAGAAAAGACCGATAACGTTGGACACATGCAAGAACTCAAACTTACAAAAGCACTCTAAAAAAAATATCCTGGCAATCTTGAGACATGTGCAGGGAAATAAAATGTTCAAAATTAAGAAATATGAAATGCTCAGAAGAGAATGCAAGAAGCACAACCTCCAAAAAATTAAATGCATACTCTTATGCAAAACAGGAGAGTAAATGAGGGCACTATCAGTAGCTCTATGGTATTAAGTAACATATAATCGTTTTTCTGACTGCGCAAAGTGAATGGTGTCCGGGCAATAAAATGTTTTACAAGGGTAATGATTATTAAATGCTGAAAAGAGACTGCAAGGAGCACAACCTGCATAAAACTAAATGCATAGTTTTATGCAAAACAGGAAAGCAAAGGGAGCACTATAGTAGCTATAAGATATTGCGTAATGTGAAATGGTTATCTGAAAACACAATGGGAACTGCCTCAAAAACACAAGTGTGCGCCATTCCATATCACAGAAAGTTAATAGGTATTAAAGGAGTCAAATTAAACGGAAAACTGCAATGCTGACCAGAAGCAGAAAGTGCTATGTAATAAGCATATATATGCAACCGAAAATAATTTATTGACTTATACTTTAAAAGAGTTCCTATGGCTTCATAAGACATTTCACTATTCCAGTTTCGGTTTTTATAATAACAATATGTCTATGATGAAAAAGATCAATATAGCCTATGAGAGGCGTGAAGGATGCTGCAATATAATTTTATTCCTCACTGCACACTTCTGGCCCTATTTTGCATTGTAAGGTTTACGATCCAAAAGTAGCTTTGGCTACAAGGGATGCCACTGGGGAAGGCTACGCGTAAATTAAAGCACGCGTAGTTCTTTATATGCACTCAGGCTACAGTCTTAAGTGCCTTGCTTTCCATCTCCATCTAAAAGCAGCCATCGCGGCGAAGACTGAGCTCATGTTCTTAAATTAAGGGTTTCCTAACCACTCAGGCCAATATCAGTCGATATTGTCGACAATAAACATTGGTAGCTGATTGGAGGGTCAAATTCTAAAGCTAAAGCTCAAATACTATGGTCATCTGATGAGAAGAGAGGAGTGACTGGAGAAAGTTTTGATGCTGGGAAAGATGTAGGGTCACAGGAGAAGGGCTCGGGTGCGAACGCGATGGTTAGATGGGATCATCGAGGCGCTACAGATAAAGCTATGTGATATTAGAAAGTTAGTTGGTGACCGCAAAGCTTGGCGTGATATATTCCATACGGTCACGGAGAGTCGGATATGACTGAACAACTGAACTGAACCGCTGAGGCACCACCAGTGTGGTATGAAATTACGCACAAAGTGGGTTTACTTGAAGTTTTTTTTTTGGCTGCGATATAAACGGTTGGCCTCGGCTGTTAAAAAGGCAGGTAACAATATACAATGGTTATTACAAATTACTGTTGTATGTAATCACTATATGCACAAATGTCTCAAAACTGTTGTAAGCAAAAAACATTCAACCAAAACATTTTCGTCTATACTCCTTGATGACCCTTAAATTAAATTTTCACGCATAGCCATGCATTGACGATATTTATTGCCTTGTAATACATGTTACTTTCCTGCATGACGCTTCCACAGCGGAGAAGGACAAAGGGAACTGGCAGAAAAGAACCAAGAGAAAACAACTTTCATCCATGCACATAACATATTTTAGGATACGAGACTTTCTTTACAAAGCGGACGAGATGTACACATGAGAGAGTGTGGTAAAAAATTGCTGCAATACAAAGTTTCTTTATTTTCATATACATATTTCAAGCAATTTTATTTGAAGCTGTCGATTTTACGCAAAAAAAGGTAATGTTGGTGCTTCAAGTTCAGGGTAAGTACTACTCTGTGTAAATCCTATTCGTTGAAACTATTGAACTTAAAAAACGCGCAGTTTGTAGCTAAAGAAGGTGGCTCGCTCTCTTTACCAACATATACAACAAAGTTTTTTCTCACGTTCAAGTCATTGGCATAATCTGCAATTTCGCATATTCAAATAGACAAAAATGTGTCCATTTGTGGCGTAGGAATTAAATAGCGGACATTTGGAAAGACGGAGAACCACGTAAAAGGTATTGTGAATAAGAATTTGCAAGCTGACGTTACGTGAAAAATGCGACCATTTAGAAAAATTTCAAAACATGAAATGATTTCCCTTTTACAGTGTTCACTTTTCAGTCTAATACTAGCCATTATCTCAAGAATAGGAAAATGATTAATACTTTACACATTCTCAGTGCTGTCATCTTGCCCCATTCCGCACACAATCGGTCTTTCTGCGAATCACACCTGCACAAAGTGCGTCATGGCATCTCGTTGTTCTTAAAACACAAGTTTGTAAACATGTATTCTAAAACAGCTTTAATATAATTGGTCTGAGCGGAAAATGCCTCGAGTTTTTAGTGCCCAGAGACCGATTCGCTCAATAAGCCCAAAATATAAGAGGCATGTGTCGATTACTGAATATCTAGGCACAACCGGAAAGAAAACCACGCGGGACAGATAACTGGAATATACACTAGATAAAAAACACCCATAAGGAAGCCATTCCCCCACGCGGCCAAAAAACATTCATCCTTAGAGATTTCCTTGTCAATTAAATGATTTTCGCTCTCCAATTTTCAAATCTGTGTCCCCATCCTGTTGGGTGCGACAGGTTTGTTTTAAATGCTTTTTGACTTACAAAAAGGAAATCGAACTAAGACATAGCTATGACGAGCCTCCAGCCACATTCACTAAAAATGAGAGCAATACGACCAGGCCGCATATGTCATAGGAAAGTGTGGTCCTCAAACACATCCACTAAATAAATGCCAGAAGCCTTTCTTATAATTGCCAACATCGAGCGTGTTTGCATCGTTTTATGACTAGCCCTAACTAAAAATGAGGAAGCTTGATTATTCAACGCAAATAATTCCGTGATTTGTCATGATGCACTAAGAATGACTTTTTACCGTTTTTGTGGTCGTATACATTGTATGAGTTATACAAGCTCTGCCATATCTCAATGATATAGAGTACAATCGCATAATTTATTACGCATATACTATTGATGTGAAATTATCATTTCATTACCATTCACTCATATAGACGTTCGTCTGCAGTGTCATCGATTCTTATGAAGGCATGCAAAATTGGCCGCTATAGCACCAGAACCCTATCTAAGCGAGGAGGCAAATTTGCAGCCAGTGAGTAATAAAACCTTGTAAAGGTTCTCTACAGAGACCTTTAATACAAATTTGTACAGAAATGCATTCTAGTTTATTGCTGGAGGAGCTGTAAAGCACAGGGTCACTTTGTACCAGTGGCTGCCCTAATTTCGAGGAGAAAGTAATATCATCTGAAAAATCACAGCTGGAAATTACCACGATTGCATTAAGTAGATCATTACGGCGCCAAGAAAATGGGACTTCAAACATTCGACCTACCAGCAGCTACAACAGGGTGCCATAAGTAGTGTTTTGCACCGAAAAATTGAATTTGGCGCCCTATTTTTGTTTCCCTGGCTAAACTGCTCTTTTCGCATTTGGTAGAACTTTCTCAGGAGCAGACGATGTGGTCAAGCTTGCGAATTACCCTCTAAGCTTTCTGTTTTGTGTTGTGGGTTCCGCAGAGTTCTCTGAAATATTCGCATTCTTTATTGAGCCCTCGCATTTGTTTCCAAAAACACATGATATTTCAACCTACCGTTCGTGGCTGGTATACAAGCACCATAAAATGCATATCCTGCGTAAGAGAGCTCTCTAATGGTAATATGCATTTGATGCGGCGTTCAATATATGCACATGCGGCAACCGGAGCAGCGATAAGACATCATTCTACTAAGCCTTTTAAAAGTAAACACTCAATGAAGCGTTTATGACGACAGCTACGTTGGTTTTTATTAGGAACTGTTAGAGTGCAGAACATGATAAAACTGTGCAAGGCAGGTGTGTTACATCATTTTGCTGCATTTAATATGTCGTTGGCCGATATATATATATCGCATTATTTTTCAACGCTGCTCAGTTTATATCCTTATCTGGTATGCCCTTTAAGCCCATATTTTGGAGGCAAACGCAGTGCTCATGTTAGTCCCGGGCATATGTTTTGTTTAGCGTGTAAGCTCTTCAATTAGCGACAGGATAGTGTTTGCTAACAAGGGCGACAAGGCAACTTAATATGTTTTCGGCTCAGTTCTAGTGTGGGCGTTATTTCGGTCATGGATAATCCTATATAGGAACCGAGGTTTCCGCCCCCCCCCCCCCCCCATTACAAACTTAACCTTCAGATATCACAGGGGTCTCTGAGAGGAACTCTAGAAAGAAAAGGTTCAGTTTATTTGTGTGCGGTCTGCATTGTTCCCTTCACTCTGTGGGTTAAATTAAATAATGTGAAACCAATTATAATTTTGAGCACTACCGAGAACAGACTTCAACATTGTACTAGACAAAACAAAACCAATTTTTCAAGGTGTTAGCATGTTTTACACAAATTTGTCCGTAATGCAACCTTCATAGTTCTTTAAAATGTGGCTTATATGCATAAGCGATAGCTTTATAGGGAAGGCCGCCTGTGAAATATTGCCCATTCGTGTATGTGAAGTCGCCCGATTCTGTTCGTGTTGGTGATAAACTAAAAAAATATCGTCGCTGTGTCTAGCTTATTCAAGCCTCAAGCATCAACACGTCTGCAGTATGATTTTTAGTGTACACGTCAGAGAACCCCAGGTGGTCGAAATATCTGATGCCCTCCTCTATAGTGTCTCTCATAGGCTGAGTTGATCGCTTTGACACATTAAACCACATAAACAAAACCAAAATTAATATGCAGAAAGAAGCATACGAACACTGCCAGCCTTGCACGTCCACCTGTGAAGTTTGCTGTATAGCTGCAGAAAGCAGTACTTTTAGACCTTGCGCGCTAATGCTAGCATTGTTCAAGGTCGCGTTATTCCGCCATTTGACGTTGAGTAATGTATCCCATAACAACAGAGCCTACCAAACATAGGCACGTTATACGTGCCGTAAGGAAAGGGCACAACGTGGGAGTTGAAACAAAATGGTAGAAAGAGGTGCCGCAATGCAGTGCTAAAGAATAATTTCGATAACCTGTGTATCTCTAACCTGCACTAAAATTGCTTAACAACAAGGCATACCAAGCGACCTAAATAAATTGTAAATCGGTATAGCGAAAAGGGGAGCCGCAGTATCTGCACACTTAGCCACAGAGACCTGGGCGGCACCATATGGAAGTAGATAAAGATTGGAGTGAAAAAGAGAAAATAGAGGAAGATATGAGACAACGACAAAAGAGAGAAAGATGTGCTGGAAGTGGAGATCTGTGTAGTAATTTCGATCACCTAGGGATAGCTAAATGCACTGATATCACAAAACATATTTACGCCTCTATGTTTCGCCTTGATCAAAACGCCGCCGGTGATCGATTTGGAATATGTGCACTCCGGCCCGGTAGCCAGAATTTTTAGCCACTGAGTGACTGCGCAGATATATGTGCTATTTAAATTGTATAGCATATAATGACATAATGTTTCGTCGAAATACTATTGCGATGATTCTTATCATTCAACACTCATTCTCCTATGCACGCTTCTAAGGAGGTTCGAAGTAGTGTCACAGCTGCCCAGAAATATTTGTTACTTCGGCGGAAATACGTCTAAAGCAGAAACCAACTATTCATCCAATGAAATGTAATGCTTACCGTTATACCCTAGAGGAAAACCTCTCTTCAGTTTACACAGGATTCAGTGTATTAGCTTTTTATGGTAGATTAACATGCAAAAACTACACGGAGCAGCGCCTCATACAAAACTATCGACAATAAACAATGTGCATGTATTAAATATTTTGCACGTGAGAGAAAATGGACATAAGCGGTTTAGGCAATAGTTACATAAAACTGATATTATTAGCTAACACATAACTGGCCCCCCAAAAATAATGCATGAGGGTAATTTACAGATATTATAAACTTTTCTGCTGACTAATCAATTTTCTGAGATGGTTTTATTCGGGAGGGCACAATCAGTGTACTCTCTGCGTAAAAACGATAAAGACATCATCATCATCATCATCAGCCTGACTATACCCACTGCAGGATGAAGGCCTCTCCCATATTCCTCCACTTAACCCGGTAATACTGCAGTAATAATAAACCCGGTAATAATGAAGACGTGAATGTGCTTGATTAATCCTAAAATGAGAATCATGACTTTTAGCACTCATTTATGAGCTTGGGCAGAGAACACGAAATCGCGCGTCTCGTTGGCTTCAAGAAGACACCAACTTTTGACATCAAAATTCAACGTGCAGCAGATTTTTCCATCTGTTGCGAAGTTATCAAGCCGTCTCAAAATCGATATCAATAGGTTTGCAGAATATAGAGGCTTGATGTATATTGTGTCATTGCGCCTTCTGGATTCCTGCTAGAACGAAAATACTATTCTCAAGTATACCGATTTTAATGCTAAATTAACATAACTTATAGCGGACATATTTTTATAGGTAATTCTCTTAAACGTCAGTATTTAATGCACGTGTCTCGCTTCTGTCTTGGTAGTAACCTTTGAGCTTTTATTCTCCTACCACGATCACCCACTAGCTGGCAACGTTGCTCTATTAAATCCATAACTCTTGGTTGTTAGCTAAAACACATCTGTAGGGGAAGAATCAAGAAAATAAACTAAGACAAATAGGAACAAATGGCAGGCTCTGGGCGAGAATCCAGCAATATTGGGGATTTTTGTTGAACGCTTGCAACAATAAGATTCAAAAATATACATTTGTTGCTTTTCGAAAGCGCAAAACTCTCCATAACTGTCTTACGCCTCGGTGAAGATATAATTCTGGACAAGTAACAGTTGGAGTTCACCAAGGGAGCATACTGGGCCCCCTTCTTTTTAATTTATATGTAAATGATCTTGTTTATGTTGATAGTGAACTCAAGTACATAATCTACGCAGATGGTACTAGGGTTCTTTTTTCGTCGAACAATATCGCGAGCCTGGTTTCAACCGCAAACTGTGTTCTTGCAAAAATACAGAGATGGTCACAGGACAATGGCTTACAAATAAATACTGACAAAACTAAAGCTATTTTATTTCAACCAAAAAATAAAGGTGTGAGTTTAGAGTCCGACATTGTTATAGGTTTCTCAAGAATTGAGCTTGTCCGGTCTGCGAAAACGCTAGGTGTGTTTTTTGACAGCCATATGCAATGGACTGACCACACAGACTTTCTTGCAGGAAAACTTGCGCATGTCGCTGGTGTATTGTTCAGTTTATGGCCACTGCCACGTAAGGCCAAACTTCTATACAACGCTCTTTTCCTGAGTCACGTACACTACTGCTGTCTCTTGTGGAGTACGACGTCTGCTACAAATATAAATCGGTTATTCTTGCTTCAAAAAAAGGTAATACGCAGTATCTGTAATGTTCCAGTAGACGCTCATACCGCACCCCTCTTCAAACAGTTGAAATTGCTCACACTACACTCTCTGTTAGATTTCAGGCTGCTGCTAGCCTATCGTAAAGACGTAAAACAAAACCAGTCTTTCATCACGTCCTTAACGCAGTTAATCAGAAACAGAACAGAATACAGTATACGGTCTCCAGAATACTGGTACGTGCCGCATCCTCGCACTAACTATGCTCTTCAAATGTTCTATCATCGCTTACCACACCTGTTAAACACCCTCACACGTGAAAACATTGATGTTATTTCTTGCCCTATCTCGCGTTTATATCAGTATTTCCTTGTGATACCAGCCTTTGTCAATGGCTGAAGTGTGTCCTTTCTTTCCTCGCAGTGTTTACTTTGTTAATGGTTCTTTCATAGTTTTTGTTGCTCAAGTGTACACTCTGGATTGTGTGGCTTTACTTTGTTTTTTGTAATAATTTCTTAGAGTGCATTTTTTTTGTTTGCTGGCATAATGTCTAAGCCAACATGTTCTTAATTTTTTTATTATGTATTGTTTCTTTTGTTTTTCCTGAATCAGTGCCCGTGTCCGCTGCCGCTGCCCTCAGACTGGGTTAAGGCCGGTCAAGTTGCCATGTGCAACTTTTTCCTTAAATCCCCCATATATTGTATGTTTATGGAAATAAAGGCAATTTAAGCACATTGTTCTTGAACATTTAGTTATCACACGTGTCGGCCGCAGGTGCTGATTCAATGCGTTCAGATTGGCAATCTTCTTTCATCTCCGTTTTTTGTAGCACGCATCACCGCTCAGGTTGCCATGTCGCACTAGTGACATTTGCCGACATTCTCGATAACGTGTGTATTTTTAACCAACTAGCAATATCAGTTGATGCGGCAACGGCTAGTACGGCCGGGGGCATACATTCAATTCTTTCCATACATTTGTTCGCATACATTTCGAACAGAAAGGGTGCATTCTAATTTGCGATGCCAATAGTCGTAAAACCCCATGTAGGTTGAACATCCCAGGTAGCACAAAGTGGGCTATGAAGGGTGGGCCCCGGTGGGCCCGATGTAGGCAATGCAGGACAGCCCCGGTGGGCTCAATGTGGGTGCTGCAAGAGGGGCCGACGTAGGCCCGAAGCGGGCTGTCGACAAAGCCCCAATTGGCCCCACTAGGGGCCGATGCAGGCAGCCCTTGCGGGGCTGCCCCCATTTTTCCGGCATTGTTGAAAGGGCACATCCCGCCAACTCCCCGCGATGGTCCTACTTTGGACCGATTTGGGCAGCCGCTTTGGAGGAACATTTTTTTTTATTTCAGTTAGCCCCTCAGAAAATGACATAGGACCAATGCGGGTTCTAAAGCGCTAGCCACACTTGGGCTTGCCCATATTATTCTCATAGGGGTCCGACGTAGGAAATTGATGGAAAGCCCTAGTCCATGTTTTCCCAATCAATATTTAGGCACATAATTAAGTAATTACTTTATACATGTCTGCACTTTCTAAACAGCCACAATATTAAATTTTACAATAATTCATAACATTCATCTAGCCGAAATGACTTCATGTACATCTTGTTCAGGCTATGGAGATGTGTGTTCTGAACAGTAATATTGTACTGCGAGTTGCAGGCTGTCCAAAGCAACCACATAAGAGGCAACAGTTAGCAATCACTTTGTTTTAGTATATGTAGCGCAATTTGCACGAGCGCGAGAACTAAAGCCATGTAAATTTCTAATCGACTAAACATGGCCACAACTGTTATACAAATCATCTATAACAGTAATTTAGGGCAATATCTAATGCAAATAAAAGTTGGAAACAATGATTACGCAATTGCACGCACGCCTTCTAGCCCCATTACGGCCGATGTGGGACCTACAGCGGTTTTGTGTGGGCAGCCCCAATTGGGCTGGGTGTTGGTTTTGAACCTAAAGCCCACTTGCTATTGCACGTGCCTTCAAATTCCCCACAAGGGACCAATTTTGGTATCATGCGGGCCCTCCCGCCTTCCAGCCCCATTACGGCCCATGTGGGATATAAAGCAGTTTTATGTGGGCAGCCCCAATTGGGCTGGACGTTGTTTTTGAACCTAGAGCCCACCTGCTGTTGCACGGGCCTTCAAAGCCCCCACAAAGGACCGATTTTGGTACCATGCGGGCACGCCCGCCTTCCAACCCCATTACAGCCTATGTGGGACCTAAAGCGGTTTAGCTAAGGCTGCCTCATTTGGGCTTCACGAGGGCTTGCCCAAATTGAGCCCTTATTCATATTTCACCTGCCCTCAAGTAACCTACAAGGGGCCGATTTGGGCAGCATGTGGGTATGTCCGTTTTCTTGCCCCACTACGGCCGATGTTGGTCCCACAAAGATTTAATGGGGGCGGCCTCACTTCGGATCTATGAGGGCTTTCCCATAAAAAGCCCACATTTAGGTTGGATTGCCCTCAAATATCCGGCAAGGGACCCTTGTGGTCTGGATGCAGGAATGTGCTCTGCATTAGCCCAAGAAACGCCACTATGGGACCCATGCAGGAGGAGCAGGGGCAAGCCCAAGTGGGGCTTGCCCACATTTGCCCCATCGGGGACCGATGCAGGTTTTATGATGGTTGCCCCAGCCCCACTTGCCTACATCGGACCTACTGGGGCCCCACATTCTGTGCTACCTGGGATGTTGACGTAATTCAATAACAGCCCATACTTTAGTTCTGCCAGTATTGACTGCATCGACCCCCACAATAGGTTGAGCCGATCACAGATGCAGCCAGCTGCAGCGATTTTTATGTACGTATTATTTTGGCTTTCTTCAGCAAAAAAAAAAACAACCAAACAAAAGCTGTATAGGACAAAAAAGAGGCTGAATACTGAACGTTGTCGAAATATCTAAAGATAAATGATTACTATGCACGGTAACGGCCTTGAAACTAATTAATAAGTCGACCTAACAAGAACCCGTAAAGAAAAATGCATTTTAGGGATCTTTTGCACACATTTTAAAGGTTTTCTAAAAAGTAAATTGTAGTCTCCGATGTATAAAGGTTGTGACTGTGAAGTGCCTGGCATACGTAGAAAGTTTCTAAAAAATCTGAATGACACAAAAGCAAGGTACTCAAAAAAAAGCCAGTTAACCAGTAGCAAAGACAAATCGTTCTAGTGCTTGAGCTTTCCTGTTTTTTATTATTACTCATTATTGAATAGATACACATTATATCGTTTGTTTCTTACCTTTTCACAGGGATTGAGAAATCAGCTGTTCTGACGGGGTCAAAAGAGCAGCCCCTAAGTGTGAACCTATGGACGGAGAGTCCGATAGGGGAGGCAGTGCACTGCCTTCCTCTTTCGGCTCTCTTTTGCTGACGCTTCAGTGGGCGCGCGTAGCACAAGGGTTTGATTTCGCTTTGTATATGAAGCTGCAATGACTAAAGTGGCTTTTTTATAAGTAAATTCTAATTTATAATGATGCCTGCATTCCGCACTGTACTTTTGTTTCAGGTTGCGTGGAGACCACTGCTCACCGCTGCTTTTAAGCACTCGGCTGTATTAGAATATAATTTATACATTTCTTTGAAACATGGTTTATGAAAGGGTACTTAAGATGACAGAGGTGCGTGCGCCTTGTAATATGGTATTACTCGAGATAAACATACACAGCTGCGAAGGTTTAAAAGCTGCGGTTTGTTCTAGCTTTTAGTTGTGTGCGAAAAAAGGTAAAGAACCAAATGTTTGATTTCTTGATGATATACATGGGCTTGTGGCCAGAGGAAGCTTATTGCACGGTGCTTCCAATATCTTCTGTAAAAATTATAATGCCAAATGTTAGAAGCGTATGGCAGTCATGTACGTGGAAAACAGTACCTTTTGCTAAATACTTGAAAGAAAGCTTAAAACACACATGCACAAACGAACCTGCGAGCGCCACAAAAAACATAAACAGGCTGCAAGTATTTCTTTCTTGGCAATTAAAAATTATCAGCGAGCCCATGTTTTCGGCAAGGGGCTACATTGCTGGGTTGCTTTTATTACCGCACACTGCTAGACATTTCAAGCCGTGTAGAAATGGGTGTAGAAACCACTATTTGATAACTTGTGGTCGGCCGTATGAAAAAGCAATGCAAGGAGCTTTTGCCACAAGTGGATGCAGAAGAAAATGTCAAAAGCCGCGGCTTGGTGGTGATAGGATTGCGCTGTGCAGCCTACCTTCACGAGATTGGTTGTTTTTGTCAGGGAGCAGTTTCAATAGATGGCGGTGCAAAGCCTCCGACGGAAGCCAGGCGAACCTGACGACGTAGGGTCCACATTTGTTTAAAGTGGAGCTTATGGAAACTCTAATACGCTTCCAAATATGGTATATATGTGCATCCAATTAGGCGGGCGAACGAGGTTTGGAATTTTGCAGGGGTCAGGCGGATGCCGGCACAGCACAGCTAGTACAGGACGGGGATAACTGGAGGGATATGAGGGTGTCATTTGAACTGCTGTCTGTGTAGTCCAGTTAACGATGATGTGGCGAGATAAAACGTTGATTCAGCATGCACACTTCATACGTCAACCTATTTATTGACAGATCCAGCAGGCTAATATATAGTCATGTACAAACAGCTTGAAAAGACGAAAGGAAACAAGCAGAACAAGAACTCGCCCATCGATCTGTTCGTAGACATACCGACATTCACTTTAAGAATCAATATTACGGATGCCATTCAAGTCTTAACTTATGGGGTTGAATCATAACGTGCAAAATTTCAAGAAGGGAAAGATTTTAGCCCTAGTTTTCAATAAACGGGTGGAGAAACGTGACGCAGGATCAGGGAATGACACGAAAGCGGACTTAGTGAATTTTCACAATTTGCCTTCCCGAGTGACTGCTGAGGTTCTTAAATGCTGCGCCCCAACTGGAGAAGGGCATGCGTCAACAGTCTGCGAAGACACCCGTTGGCAGTAGCCATCGTGAAGGGAAGGAGTCTCCTGTCCAGCTCATCCTGTCCAGCTCAAAGGATTTCCTGGCGGCACTTCTCGTGTGTCGCGAAAGCGCTGGTGGCGTGCTCTCATTATCAGATGCGCGTGGCGTAGAAAACTGCCCGACATATCTCGTGGCGCTCAGCACATACACGGCCGGTAAGAAGTTTTTAGTTGTTCACGTAGCCACTTCTCGCCAATGGTGCAAAATTGTAGAGTCGCGCGCATGTAAAGAAAGTAGAATTTGATTGAATAGGAGTTCTATATCACAATTAGGTCCATTTGTTGTTTTCGGCTACCCTCAGTGGTTGCAGAGGCAACATTGTATATTCATTTTTTCTATTTTCCTGTGTTGCTCCTGCGCCCCTCTTGGCCTTCTGAAATACGAGCGCTCTATTCACTCCGTCTTGGTAGGCGCGGAGGTAGCGCAACTGTTCAAGTGCATACTTTTTTGAGTGGCATGACATGTGCTCAGCTTGCAAATGGGCCTAGATAAGGATGACATAAAGCCAAGAACAGCACAGCAAATTCTAGGCAAGCGCTGCTTGACGCAGTCACGATGTCAGCGAGCGGCACGATGTATCCTAGATGAACACGGACGGCGGAGTGGAGCCTTAGCAGCATGAAGGCGTAACCGGTGCCTGCTGAGAATGGTTAGGCTGCTTGTGTGAGTTGTGCCACACTGTAATCAATGTCGCTCGCACCGCTAGGGGTTATTTTACTGTGCCGCATCCCCATATTCGCGCCCTTCTTCGTTGTACTTTGACACGCTATGCCATAAATACAAAAGAAAGATGCACTGTGCATCCTTCTTTTGTATTTATGGCATAGTGCTGCCGCAAACCTCGAATGCATGCTCCGCTTTAAAGTGGCTTACGATGTTATATCGTTCAAAGCGTTTTTGTTTACCTGGAATAAAATTAGTTGTGACTTAACTCTGGTTAACCCAAGTTGAATTACTATAGCAGCGGCGGAAGCGTCTTTTGCCTGCTACATTATTCCCCTGCCACGTCGTATCAGTTTAAGATGCTACAGAGAGAGAAAGAGAGTCCCTTTAATTAAAAACAGAGAATTGTGCCGGCTTTTAGATTTCGCTGGCATGCTACTCTGTGTAGGAATGAGGAGTTTGCAGGGAAATAATGAAAACGTATGGTGAGAAAATAAATAGAATGAAGTGAGAGATAAAATGCGGCCATTAAATACGTGTGAAGGGGATTCGAGGAGTAATGGTATAAAATGAAATGATGAAATGAATGATCCGACAAATGTGTTTATAGAGATTCACAGCTTGAAAAAACGAACATTCAAGCTGAATTCAGAGCTCGTCAGGGGGTCCACTGTCTTTCAAATACTTAAATAAAAAGCTCATTGCGAGTTTCTTTTACCTAAGGCAGGCTAAGGGACCTAAAACACGGTTCATTGTTAAAGGCACTGGGGAGAGCTTCTTTTTTCTATGTTCATAGCACGCACACGTAAGCGTACGCACGGCGCTCAAGCGAGATATGTTCCACAGTTTCAATCGAGTCACAGTTGTCACAATGCGGGCTGTTCATTTCAACAAAACGGTAGCGCAATCCATTTGTATATGCACAGTTCAGGCGAAGTCGGTGCTAAAGAGTTTCTAGTTGGCAAGTAAATTTCGGAGGAAGTCTTAATCTGGAGATGTGGGTCAAATGTGTAAAGAAATTGGTAGCAACGTGTCGGCAAGTTCTAAAGTCAATACTTTGTTTCGGAAGGAAACCTTTTAGCCAGTTGAGAGGATTCAGGTTTCGTGAAGAAGGTACAAATGTATCTTTGATTTCGGCGGCCTTTACGAGCTACTTCGTCTACTTTTTAATTGAGTTTATTGCCACTGTGAGCTGACATCTACTGAAATGTGATGCAGTGGCTTGCGGCAAAAGCCAAATGATGTTGATACCCCATATCAAGGGAAACACGATGATCGTTGGTTTTCTTCAGCAGGTTTTTCAAGATTTGCGGAGATGCTTTTAAATCAGTGAAAACCCATCGTCCAGGAGTTTGGCGCAGGATATAGGAAAGAGCTTCTTTAATGCCATGGAGCTCAGATGTCGTAGATGATGTCTGCCGCTGCTGCCAGTAAGGCAGGACAAATCTTATTCAGAGTACATGAAGGCCACAGTATGAAGTGTCTTGAGCTGTGGAACCGTCGGTGAATATATGGGTGTACTGCGTATATTGCTTGACTAAGTAGGCGAGAGCGGCTTGCAGAAGGGCTGCCTGTGGCATGCGACACTTCACATCCACGCCAGGAACAGACATATTCAACTTTACAGACCATAGTGCCCATTGAGGAAAAGCGACTGGTAGTAGAATATGTGGCAGAATAATAGTAGAGAGGAGCGGGAACTGTATAGCTTGACCAAAGCCAGATTTACTGTGAGTTTGATGAACACAGTGCAAGAAATGCTCCACCCCTTGGAGGGCATGTCGAATATGAGTGTGCGCATAGTTTCTTGAGCAGCAATCACCATTAGCGGGAGACATCCTGCTTCTGCAAGTGTTCCTAATGCAGAGGATGCCTTTGGGAGCCAAAGGCACATCCGTAAGCAGCTGTTCCGTGCGGCTTCAAAAATATTCTTGCTTGTTGGAGATATTCTTTGAAGCACCGGTAAATAGTAGCGTAACGCTCCCTAAACGTAGGCCGTTTCAGGCAGAACCACCGACAGGCAGTTGCTGCCCCATCGTGTTCCCGCATTGAATCTGAAAACCTGCAATGCTGCAGTGATTCTCTCGTGGAGTGGTTTAGTCTGAGGTGCCCAAGGAAGGTTGCTGTAAATTATAACACCTAGGAATCGGTGCGATCGTACATAGAACAGTGACCGTCTACCCAGAAGGAGCGGGTATCATCATCCTCACCATCATCAGCCTGACTATACCCACTGCAGGGCGAAGGCCTCTCCAATATCTCTCCACTTAACCCGGTTCTGTGCTAGCTGCATCCACTAGAACCCTGCGAACTTCTTAATCTCATCCGCCCACCTAACTTTCTGCCGCCCCCTGCTACGCTTTCCTTCTCTTGGAATCCAGTTTGTTACCCTAAGCGACCATCGGTTATCCTCTATTCGCACTACATGTCCTGCCCATGTCCATTTCTTCTTCTTAATTTCCACTAGAATGTCGGTTACTTGAGTTATTTCTCTGACCCACTCTGTAGACTTCCTATCTCTTAATGTTACCCCTACCATTTTTCGTTCCATAGCCCTCAGGGTTGTCCTCAACTTAAAAGCGGGTATCAAGTCATTCTTTTTTCTTGTAAAAGCGATAGCTACACTTTTCTGGTGGAGACGAAGACCCCAGCTAGACAGGTACATTGAGATGTGCAGTAACGTTCTCTGAATTCGTTGCTGCGTTGTGTAACTCGAATGTGATGCACTCCAGATGCAAATATTATCTGCAAAACTTGTTATGCTTACTGAGGTGCGCCTCTCTTCACTGCGTGAAAGAGATTTGGATCATGTGGAGTGCTAATAAAAACTTATCGCTTTTGTAAATAGTGTCGAATCCTGTTGTAAAACTTTCTACAAAGGCCATGGCTGGACAAAGCTTCGAGGATTGCAGGATGAAAGACAGAGTCAAAAGTAGCCTTGCTGTCAAGGAAAACGGCTGTCGGGATTCAGCCAGCGTAAAGGTACTCGTTAAGTGTTGAGATCAGGGTAATATAATTTTCAGACACAGACGTATAGCCGCGAAACCAGTTCATGTTTTCAGAATATTCATTTCAGCTCTCGAGGAATCAGGTGACGCGTTTGGAGATCATTCGCTCCATAAGCTTACCTACGCAGCTCAGTAACCCGTAACCATTTAAAGAGCTTACCTACATTAAAATACACGAACAAAAAACAGCGAATTGTAAATAAACGACACTTGAAAATTAAAATATATTACGTACATCGCAAATGCAAATATGGCAAAAGCAATTCAATTTCAGCATTACATATACCACAGGGATCAATTAATGTATTTATTTATTAAGTATTTGGAAACAGGGAGGTGTGTATTACTATGAACGTAATTGGTCCGATTTTGGGAACATGATGTTAGGTAATGACGACTGAAAAATTCTTTCTCAGCTTAACCAAGTGCGAGAGGAGATATGCGTGTTCGCGTTAGTGAGGATAGCCAAGTTTATTATAACTATTTGTAGAAATTTTCTAGTCTCTTCAGCTTCTCCTCAGAACTTGATGTTTAACATAGCAGTGCGTTTGGAGGCGTTTGAATGTGATGGAGGTTTTCGAATGCGAGTATATTCAGTGCTCAATGCGAGGCGGTGCCAATAAAAAATGCTTGCGTGCAAGTCAGGGCAATGTTTATTTCTGGATAGGAAGCTCCTCTTTGCCATGCTTCAGCAAGGTCAATGAGTATGGTAATTTAGCGTAAGGTGCGTCGCGAACAGCTGGCGCCACACGTATCCTTGCAGGTGCGTTACACGGCTTCCCTTCTTCTACAACTCGCAGAAATTTTTCGCACCAGCACATATCTCGATAAATACATATTACTGGTATAATTTAGCATATCCTTCCAGTTTCATGCCTAAAATTCACCTCCACTGAAACCATTGTTCACTTCGTTCGCCTCCTCCCGCATCCACTTGAGAAGGCCCCCGACACCTTCATGTCATCTAGGCTGGCCATGAGGTCATTTATGTTCGCAGAGAGCAGTGGAGAAGTCAGGCTATGGAACCACTCCTTCTGCTGCAATTCTTCATGTTCGCAGGCACACTAGAAAAGGTCAACCGCAGCAACTCGCATCTGATCCTGCTTAATCGAGCTATCACCCTGCAAAGTTGGTTCACGCTGATTGAGCCTCCGCACATTTTGTCTGTCTTTTATTTCACTTCACTTTCTCACACACTGTTTGTCTCAGGTGCCCCCTTCAAACTTATATAGATGCAGATTCTTACTACGAATTGTGTCAGCTGGAAACGTTTTTCAGTCGCAGGGAATGGACCGGCTTTTCATTTTAGCCTAATTTTCTAACACCAGAATTTGGGAGTGTGTGGAATGATGGTGTTAGGGGTTCAAAAATATAACAGTTGGTTCACAGGAAGGGAAAGGCGCAGTATCTGGGTTTAGGGACTAGATAAGAAAACCTTTCAATGGCCTCCATGATGTTGTCATTATCATTATGTTTTATCTTCCTGTCTACACTGTGTGCTGTTCAAAGATGCATATGTTTCTCCTCTTTTAAATCCTAGACGCAGTCTTCCTATTCCAGCGAACATGCTGACATCGCCTGTAGATCGATTATTGTACTTACCTCCTTTGCGCCTTGATTCTGTTTGAATTACAATAAACTGAATTAACTATGTCGCCTGCGAAGATAAGCACAGCCAACGGTCCTATATGGTTGTTCTTGAGGCATGAACATTGTTGACCGAGTTATTTGCTTGCCCACATATAACAACGTTGTCTTCAATGTGTTTCATCCCCTACATTAGCGCTGATAGTGTGTTCCACATAAATATTAATCCTTTAATCTTTCATTAGGAAATACTCTAAGATACTTTCTCCCAAAATGTTTTTCCATTCTTTCATAAACATTCCTCACAACGCTACTTACAGAGGTACTCTTAAGCCAGTTCAGCATTAGAGTTCGGGGACCCTGGCCCAGAAAATGCCGGGTGCTCAATATTCAAGTGCAGTAATTTTATGTACATGTTGTATTATTATTTTAAATTTTGCTTACTTTGTGTAAAAGTACAGTCTCTTCCAGCCATGAGTCCATGTATTTTTGAACATTTCCCGTGCCTTCACATCAATCTCAAACTGTTATTCAATATTAACATGAAAACGCGTTTTAATCGTTTTCCCCAACAAGTTAGCAAGTAGGCTAATCATATACACTTTAATATTATATTTGGTTTGGTTTGGTTTATGAGGTTTAATGTCTCAAAGCGACTCAGGCTATGCCAGACGCCGCAGTGGAGGACTCCGGCAATTTCTACCACCTGGCGTTCTTTAACGTGCACTGACATCGCAGAGCACACGGGCACCTTGCTTTTCGCCTCCATCGAAAAGCGGCCGCCGAGGCCGGGATTCGATCCCGCGTCCTTGGGAACAGTAGTCGAGCACCGTAACCACTGCGCAACCCAAGCGGGAAATACTAAATTTACGGCGTTTTGTGAAGCTTTCGATAAGAATAAAACTCATGAAGAAAAAAATGTAGGAAGACATGTCTTAACTTAGCCTTCAGTTCTTGGAATAAGTCAATCTCGGTGAATGTTTATTTTTACACTAGCAACTCTTCATCGCTGTGATTATCGTTTCATACAAGTGGTTTGCATCAATCATCCAGAAGTGTCTGTCTCAGTACTCGTTTTTTTTTTTCATCACACTAAGTTTAGAACAGTATCACTTACGTCACATTTTTCCTATTGTAGACCACAAAAGACGAAGAGGAGAGCTTCTGTATATATAGCACAGGGAATCTGCTGGTTATTCGGAGCTCCAGAAAGTACTGAGGATCCTTGAGCTTCTTGCTATCAGTTCTATTTGCGGCAATTTCCTAGAGATGGCTCTGACCAAAGCGGGAATTTTTTGCGTTGTTTTGGGGCTCCTAATTGACACCTATGAGTAGGGATATAAATAAACATTTTTATGGCAATTATTACCCCTTTATTATAATTAAGGGGTTACGATTTCGCACTAACATCCATGTTTCTCTTTTTTCAGATGCGGTCTTCCCTCAGATGGCTCTCCACCTACGGGAACAGGAATTTCTGGGACTAAAAAGTAAGTTGCAAAGCACGCAGCACAATCCTTCGCGCTTAATACTACCGTTTCTTGGCTTGTGCAGACTTCATCAGGTCGGCAGGCGCGAGATTCTGTACCCAATCGATGCATTTCATTCTTTCAAAAATTAGTCTTTCCATCTTTTGGCTGCATTCTGGCTGTTTATTATTCCTAACGTAATACACACAAAATATTCATCACAAGATAAAACACAGATATAATATCATTGCTCCGAAAAGGGAAACGAAAGAAATTACGATAGAATTACGAATTTACGAAACAAATTAAAATATAGCAACCAATGCTATGCAATATAGATAGTAATAGGCAAAATATAAGTGGAGGAAAGAAGGCGCTTTATATGCTCTTTATATTTCATTATTTTATATCCAGGAAACCTAAGAAATCTCTCAAAATGGATATTCATTTTAATAGTAGTGGCGCATTCTATGCTTGAGTTTGCTTTGCTTGAAATCGCAGGGACAGCGGTTTATTCTGTTTCAACCAGCGTCACCAGTTTTCAATTGACCAATAAGCCCGGGGTTCACTTAAGTAGTATTATACATGGAGATCGTGGTACAAATATTTTAAATGATTACTTTCTTTGACTTGCACGCAAACTAAATGTGTCATCATAAATTAGAACAGCATATTTTGGTACCAACCTTGATATTCCTGCTTTCTATGTATAATTGTCTTGTTTTACAAAGCAAGCAGTGAGCAACACTTTTTAAACTCAAAATTAGTGCGTATTCGAGCCTGATACGGAGACAGTCATCTTCCTCACTGTGCAGGTTAGGACGCAGCTTTGCTACTGTACTATGGTATCAAAAACTACCGCTTATTTTCGTGTCATTTATGCTTCTTTGCCAAAGATTTAAAATGTGCGGTGTGACAAAAGGTCCAGTGTGCATGTTTCTGGGGAGGCGGTGGGTATCATGATGAGCAGTATAGAGCGATTTGAAGGTTATCGGCCGACTATAGACCAGCCTAGAGATCCTGGAGTCTAGCGGTTGGTTTCGCCAAAGGTAATATCGCGACTTCGCATTCTTTTCGCCCTCGTTAGCTGTTTCATGCTAGAAGCGTCCCCGGCAATGCCAATTTGCCAACCCTTTGTTTTCTATTTTATGCTTAGCGTTCGCTGCTATGGAAAGTGTGGGCTTGGTTACCTTTTACCTTTGCGGACGCTAAGAAACATTTGGTGGGAATTCCTTACGCGCATTACAGCGACTGCCGGTTCAGTAATCCGAAAAAAAAAAGAAAACAAGTTACAAAGCTACTCGCCCCGAGTGATGTCGTCGCTTCCTAAGGAAAGGCAAACAGCGTGAGCGAAGCTGTTCTCATACCTGCCTCGCCACGACAGGATTCTAGGCTATGTCGCTGTTCATGTTTTCAGTCGACGCTTGCGCGATAACCTTGTAACCGCACTACACTGTACACCGACCTGTGGTGCTTCCAGAGTCGCATCCACATGCGCCACTTTAGAAGGCGCCTTTTTCATGGAAGTAGTGCTGTACTAATTGCACTGTAAAAAGTAACATGGCTGCTTGAATTTTGATATGTTCTAAGTAAAATGCTGCAAGACAAACAGGAGAGTTTCATGGGATGCTCATTATGTCAAGAAGCAGCGTGGCTAGTAGTAGTAGCAGTAGAAAACATTTATTCAAGAAAGGATGATATAGCTATAAGCGTTACTCAGTTACTCTTTTAGCCAATGCCCCTGCTCAGGGCGTTTCAGCCCAGGCTCACGAGGTAGAATGTGAAATCAATTAAAATCTTTGTTTGGTCTCCAGGAACATGGGAAATGGAAAAAAAAGCTGCTGTTGTAAGCAGCTTGAAGAGTTCAAATTCCCCGTCAAATACAAAGATAAGAGCAGGGCACACAATGAAATTAAGAAGCTACAAAACAGCATAAAATTATAAAATGGTACATACTCGCACTGTCCTGAATGTGCAGAACAGCATTTAGAGCAGACTGCAAACACTTTTGAGTCATAGAACAGAATTACATGAATTTACAAAGTGATACACAGGCAGAGTTAAGAAAAATAGCTAACACAAAACGGCGCACCTAAAATTTATTATCTCACCCATTTTAGAGGTACAGAAACCTTTTATGGAAATCGCGAGCAGGAACGGTTATTGTATCAGTACCCAATTCATGAAAGTAGTAAGAGTTTTCAGAAATAAATAACGCAACATGGCACCGCCAAAGTTAGTGGTATTGAAACCAAACTTCCAATATTTTGGATGAATCGGAGATGTGTGTGAATTGAGGCGTATGTCAACTAGTCGTAATTAAAAGTCAGTATTACATCTTGTGTCATTTTTCAGTGCTTTACACTGGCGATTACAATAAAAATTGGTTATTTTATTTCTACCAAAATTTGTAGTAAAGAATTTGTAGAGTGATCTCTTCCAGCATTAGCTATTACTGTTACCATTTTATTTTGCAGTCGCAGTACATCGTCTAAATATTTGTAAAAGTAGTGGCGCTCCATATTGGAAAACAGCATGGAAAATGCAATAAAAAGTTAATATTAAATTAGAAGCCTTTAACGTACAGGAAGAACATCCCTATGTTTGTACAACATAGCGATTGGTCATGCTAATTCATATAGTCCTAGATCTGTGTGTCCATCCTAATATTACGCATATAGGTGTGAAGTTATGAACAACTTTAGTAGAATTGAACTACAGAACTACAAAACATTTTTTCACGCGGTTTTATTTGTTGCTGATAGACATGGTGACTAAGAAACGGGTTTTTTGCTTTTGTCTGCATAGAAAAGGGGTCGTCGTAGGAAGGGATTTTCTCTGGAGGCTTCATGCTATGCTGCATAAAGCTGAGAAGAGCCCATTTTGGTTGTAGTGACGGTGTGCGGTATATATACAGCTACAAATTTAGTTCGGCTCCCTATCCTTAGATTCCAATTCAGGGAAATGACATACGAGATGAAGGTACGTGTGTTAGAAAAAAATGTACACTCTGAATCCTTTGCTTAAATTTACTACATCGATACATATGTAAAGGCTATATGCAACCTGGAAGAAAGGCGTTCCCGGTTAGTCGTTGTAAAACATGAGGTGAGACTAGACTAAGAATGTAATGTTTTGAGAACATTGTCGGGAAGATTTAGGTTGGGCGATTAGAATGTGGAGCTAGTGTGCGCATAGTGTACAATGCAAGGTACTTGGTACCAGTGGCTACAAATCCTAGTAAACTGCTATCATTTAGGAGTTGTTTACAAGCAGTGAATATTTCTCTCATAACAGAAAATCTGAATGTGAAAATTGTAAAGCGTGCCTGTAACAATGATACACTTATAAAAACTCCTTTGTAAGCGCTTGAATTGGTAACTTAGTATAATATTTCGCCATATTTGACACTGAGAACCTGATGTGTAGGTTGCGTTTTGTAATAGTGTAATTCATTATACCACTTTTGTATATAGGGCAATGACACTATTTTTTCCGTTACCACACACATTACTAACACTGCATACGATGCCCTTTTTCGAACTTTATAATGATTCTAATCAATAGACACGTCACTTATTCTGAAGAGCCTGCTAGCCTTCACAGAAGCAATCGCCTCCTTGGCGTCGTACTTGTGATATATTTAAACCAACTAATTCACTAATGCCTTACGTTTAATAGATTTATCGGTTTCCGTTGAATGTCAGAAGGTCCAAAGTCAGAGAATCAGGACGGATAAAGAAAAGGCCTGCAAAATTTCATAATCTGCTTTTGACGAACGCGCTCTTTTGCATGGATTCGCAACGTTGTGGAGAGGAAAACGTTTGTTCACTTTTTTTAGCAATGAAAAACACAGTTCCACCCTCTGACTCACTAGGCTTAAATCTACGGTCAGCGGCCGCATACATTGCGACTTCCTTATACAATACCCCTTATCACAGCGATCGTGGATTTCTGTGTAATGGGGTATTGAATGCGCATTACGACTCCTTACTTAGACCTATGTGCTCGATATATATTTATCTAGGCCAAAATGTTACTCGGGCAGTTTTTTTTTTGAGTCCTCAGCTTGAAAATTACCATAATTGAAGGGTGTCTAAGCTTTTACTTTAGGTAAAGGAAACGTGTATCGCCAAGAGGGTACAACAGGAGAGAAGAAATAAGCTAATAGAAAACGTAGAAATGGTTGGTCGGTTTGGTTGGTTTGTGGGGTTTAACGTCCCAAAGTGACTTAGACTATGGGAGACGCCGTAGTGGAGGACTCCGGAAATTTCGACCACCTGCGGTTCTTCAACGTGCACTGACATCTCACAGCACACGGGCGCCTTGCTTTTCGCCGCCATAGAAAGGCGGTCGCCAAGGCAGGGATTCGATCCCGCGTCCTCGGGAACAGTAGTCGAGCGTCGTTACCACTGCGCCACCTCGGCGGGGCCAAACGGAGAAATGGCGGATAGAAAAAGTAGAAAGGAATAATGCGAACGGCAGAAAGACTTAGGATTAGGGCTGCAGCCAAACTGAAGGAAGCCCCACGCAGCTCATAACTAATATTTCAGGCCAAGAAATACGCAAAAGTTTGATGCGAAAGCCGTCGCTCATCGTGGTCGCCAGTGTCCCGCTGGCCGTTAGTATGACGGACACATCTCTGCTTTGGTTGTTGTTGTTGTAGTGGTTATTTATTGCATGTACAAATGAAGGTAAAGATGTTTGCCAGCCCCGATATCTGCTATCTTATATCTGAAGCACCTGAACTGGGGCGGCGGAAATAAAGGGATAGCGAGGTGAAGGTAGAGGAAATCAAAGAGGTGAGTGATAGGGAGAAAGAAAAGGGTAGGTAAAAATAAAAGAAATATATACACTATGATACAGTATACAGTAGTTTGCTTGAGGCCCACCCGCAAATGTCTTAAGTCACTGAGCCCTCGGCACATCGGGCGGGCCTCCGCAATAGCTCTGCGTCCAGGCAACTGTTCACAATGCACGCACTGGCCAACTGCACAAAACACTGACAGCTGTTGTGGGCGATCGGCCGTTTTTGTGGGAAATAGCACACGTGGAGCGTTCTGTCACAGCGCGCACTATCTGGCGAGGTGAAATAGGCGGGTCATCAAGCCCGCCTGTTCGATGTACTCACACAAACTCACGTGAGCTCGCTCGCGGAAGCGCGCAAAGCCCGGCGGCCACAGGAGCACAGCTACGCTGTCCGGGATTACCCCCTGCGCTCTGTAAGCCGCCAGCAACTCACTTCGTGGTTCGGATAGCGCGGTGCAGCGCAGTAGAAGATGTTCGAGAGTTTCTACCGCGCCACAGCCGTCACTCACGTCACTAGTTGCAAGTCCGTGGCGCATCCGTCGTTCCCCAGGCCACACACATCCAATGCGTGCACGGAAGATCATTGCGGCCGCTGACACTGTGAATGCGCTCATCTCTTGCGATGCCTGGGTCGGGGTGCTGCGTCCGGAGGTGATCGTCGATTACCGCACGCACAACCTCCAAAGCGGGAGTTCATGTGCTGCGGTCGCGATCTCGTCGGCACGTTCGTTGCCCTCTATGCCGCAGTGCCCAGGGATCCACTGTGCCCGTATAGCGCAGCCACGCTCCGCCAAGCGCGTGAGACGCGCGCGAATCTGACACAGCAGCGGAGTTCCCCGACCCTCTTGCCGTGGCGACGTTCGGTGAAGTACCTGGGATTGGACATAGACCAGCGCCTTTCCTTCCGACCAGCGGCGATCAAGGCCTGCCTGCAGATGAAGAGAACCACCGCCGTCGTACACAGGCTCACTGCTCGAGGCCAGGGCATCTCCCAGCAAGCAGCGTTACGGCTGTACAACTCCGCGGCTCTGGGGGCAATACATACGCGCTACCGCTCATCACACTGCGCAAACCATGCTGGAAGAGGCTAGCGGTCGAGCCTCGCAAGGCGCTCCGCATTTGCCTCGGCCTTCCTCAGAACTCTCAATGCGCAGCTTCTTTGGCCGAGGCAGGTGCGTGGCCTTTACAACTTCAGGCCACGCGGCGGGCGCTCCGGCACATCGATCGCCTACAGCGCGCAAAGGACGGCGGCCCGCTATTACATAGGTTGCGACATCATCGCCACTCGCGCATGGGAGCGGCGCTGCTCGAGTACGAGGAGCTCACCAATGCAATGCCTCCCTACGACCTCTTCTCGCCCTGGCCCGCTGCTACGGAGGTTCAGCGAGAGATTGTCGGAATCGCGGGGAAACGCACCACACCGCCCTGTGCTGTGCAGCAGCTGACCAGAGCCATCATCTACGAGGAACTCCAACACCACCACCTCGTTTACACCGACCGCTCCGTGGCCAGAGACAGTTGCTCGCTAGCAGCGGCGGCTACCATCCCCGCCCTGCAAATGCACAGACAGCTGCACCTGTCATACCTGGGTTCTTCCACCACGGCGGAGCTGCTGGGCCTACGCCTAGGCCTGGATCTACTGCTTGAACTGACTCCGCCGCCACCCAGGTGTGCCGTGCTATGTGACTCCCGCGCTGCCCTCAGCCGCCTTCGAACCTGCTTTGGTCCCTGGAGGGCTTATTGTGTATTAGGGCGAAAACCTTTAATGCCTCATACTGTCGTTAGTAAATGTGTCCGTATTTCGGGTGCATGGCTTATGGGCGTATGCCAATCACCATTGAATCAATACTTAATAGCAATCGCATGATATCGGAATACGATTAAGGGCATTCTCAAGATAATTTCAAGATAATTTACGACTAATAAGAATATAGTTGAGCAGATACCCATAGGAACTTATGTATTTGGAGGTCATCGTAGCTATCACTCACCATAAGTTACTAGTTAAGAGGTGATTAACTAACCCTGAGTAGACATTAGGTAGTACTCAGAAAATGCAAATCAAGGTTAACTATCATTAGAAAAAAGTAATAGTTAGACGTTTAGAGAAGTCCATAGCCGTCACATGCGACGTCATCGGCCGAGGCTTCATGACCGGATGCGACGCCATCATGACGTCACATCTGGTAGTATCTAATAACCGGAAGTGATAATGACGTCGCAGCTGGTCATTATGTCATTACTGGTGATGACATCACCAGGAGATTCACCCGCAAGCGAAGCTGGCCCCACTGGGCGTTGGATCCAGGCATCCGTGCGACGCGTTTCATTTGGCGCTTCCTCGAACGCCGCACTACAGAACATATATAGAAATAGACGCAGTACAGCAGGCATCAGCGGCGTTTAATATTGGCGGACAACAAAGAAAAGGCGCTGTATCTGTCACAATTCTAGTCAATACCAAGCGGTGTCACAGTCAATGCCTAAGCAGCTCGGCAGGGAAGGCTCCCGCCGTGAACCTTTAGTGAGCTAAAGTGCGCCTAAATTTTTTTTACCAGTACAGTTAACCTCGTCATTCTTTACATCGGAATCTGTAATTAGCGCCTTTAGGGTTATTCTTCGCAGGAATTGCACGAAAATGTTTCTTGCTTTGTAATCATTGCGTCCATTTTGTACAGAAGGTTTCATCTCAATTTTTTCAAAACAAAGCGTTTCATATACCTCGTAGAATACAGGCAGCTTATCCTGCAGCTTTCCTTGCCATGAAAAATTTGAGCCGTTGTGTGAGTAAGGCCTTAATAACGTAGACAGTGATTTTAATATATGAATCACACCAGCGACTAACCTGTTCAATGCCTAAACTTTAAATGAGTGGCCATCGTCATGGCATAGCTCCTGAGTCTACTTGTCCAGCCCAGTCCACAACATTCGCTGTGAAGAATGAGGTTACAAAAAAAAGACCTTGTTCTCCTTCTTCGTTGTGAGCATAAAGAATCAGGATCCTTAGCGCGGTTAAAAAATGGTACAGATCCTCACACCTCGCAATAAATGGTACATGCAGTGAGTGATAGCGACTGATTTACTCTATGCAACCACTAATTCAAGGAATCAGAGCGAAAGTCTTCGGGAACGAAATCTTTATGGAGAGCAAAGAGCAGGGGCGGCAGGCTGAGGAAGATACCTCTACCAATATCCCGAAAATAGGTGTCTCTTCGTGCCCCCCTCCCTCCATCTTCTTTCTGTCCTTCTAGGATTCTAGACGGTGTCATTTATTATCAACAATGTTGCATGTATTCACAATTTCTTATAACTTTTTCAGACCCTCAAAGCCATCTATGTCGAACCCAAACAAGCCAATGTCCTGCTGGGCATCCGTAAGTGAAGCTACAATATTGAGATAAGACAGGAAGTGTCTGCAAAAGTTCATGAGCAGGTTTAAGCAAGTGTTCGTTGAATAGCTGAAAAGCTGCTGCGCTGTATAGCGCTCTTAATCCTATAAAACTATAAAACGGAGAGTATGATTATGAAATGTTGGTTTGCAAAAACGAAAATGAGAATTGAGAGAAATAAACAGCAGTTGTATTATATAAATGCTTTATTAGTGTATTTAGGCGCGTGGGGTTCTGTTTTTTTACCTTTTGTAACTTCTAAATATAGCAGGGTAATTTCTGGACTTCCGGTAATGAATACCGTTGACAAAGACAGCTTGGTGATTAAAGAAGAGCCGCTTTTAGTGGCCTTAAATCTCATTATTTGCATGCTGTGTCCTCGATCGCACAAATGATGAAAAGGGTCCGTTGTTCGACCAAGTTGCCATTTCAAAGCTATGCTGCTGCATGATATGTAATCTACAAATGTTATTTCCGGAAGTAGCGAAACATGTTTGCTCGCTCAAGCTTAGAACCGAGAGACAGTTGACTTTCGACCGCGTTTAAGAGAACTGCTTGTTGTCTCACTTTGTGAGAGGGCACATTCCTTATGTTGCACTGTGTTTATCAATCTACAAATTTTGGGGTAGCACCAGTACTTTTCAGAGAATTGGATTGTTTTTTATTGATGTAACTAACACGCGGAAATTTTCGTGCACTCAAGAACTTGGGACCCTTGCCCATGAGGGCTGCCAAAGAAAATGGGCGGCTAGATTCTTCGCCTGTGCATATTCCGCTTTACAACTGGCCTTTAAAGCGGTTTTTCGACACCTCGTAACCATAAACAAATAGTATTTTAATAATACCATTCTCAGGTCCAATATTGGAAAATTGTATTCGAAATTCTTTGTATATAATATGTAAATAATATACTTACTTAAGAGTAGTGACGATGCTGCGCATTTAAGAACAGCCCTTTGATGCGATATAAATAACGTTACCATTAAAATATTTTAAGTGCCCAGTGCAATTTACGCGTGCTAAGGGCCGAGGTTTTGTTGACTGCTGTTTTTCACTGGACGCAAAGCAGGGTCGTTCACCAGCTGTAGTCTTTAGAAACGGCGGTTGGAAGCATTTGAAGACTCTGTGATAACATGAGACCACGACGAAATGCAATTCTTCTGGTTGAGAATCGAATGAAAGGAAACATTGGTGCGGATCAGTCTGCCTCGCCAGTAGGCCAACTCCTTACACAACAGTGCAGATGATTGCAGTGCAGGCTTCTTGGTTAACATAAACTGTGCAAGTTTCACTTCCTAAAGATACATTATTTATTGCTTCCTTCGCAGTGCCCCCAAGGTCGAGGGTTTTATGGAAGTCGATGCGGAAATGATTGCACATGTCGTGCGAAGGTAGAAGAAGATAACGGCCCTCTTTACTGCATAGCTACTCCAAATGGAGTAGTGCCAGCTGGATATGTGTAGCGACAAGCCGAGCGCGCACGTATCATTGAGACATTCTCTGTGAGATTGTGCCATAACAAACTCCTAATAAAGCTTTCTTACGCGCACCCCACAAGTGCTTACAGTGGAAATACCGAAATCGAAGCTCCAGCAGGAATACAAATTTTGATGCTGAGGCTGTTCAACAATATCATGTTAACCTTATTCAAATGTACTGCTGCAATTTAGAATGCAGTTACAAGCGAGAAATGACATGCCGCATTGGGAGTATGGTTATAGCTCTCATCTCTCTTAATTCTTTCTGCGGCGTCCTTGGTAACCTGCTTAGCATGCATTCAGTTTGCTACATGCATATTCACCAATTGTATTATTGTGGTTCCATTACTTCACTCATACCATTTGCCATAGCATTTTGAGCTACCAGGTTATGTAAAAATTGGTCGACATTGATATGAACATCGCTTTATAACTTGGTAGATATTCTCTTAGTGCAGATTAAGAGCACTTAGTCTGCCTCGAATCATGATGGAGATAAGAATAATTTCTATCTCAAACTTGTATAATAAAGGTGCTCTCCTATTTTGCAGCTGCAGTGAACTTTATCACGTTGTGTGGTCTTGAAACAACGAAACTATTAAGCCAATCTATACGAGGTCTTGTGCCCTGATAACAACAGTGAGCTTTCGTTGACATTGTTGGAATGTCAGGATGTCCTGAAAATGGAGCCATTAAGAGTGTGCTGTGTACCTAGGGAGTTCAAGCGGGGCCTGAGACTTTGCAGAATCGTTCGCACAAAAATGTCTTCCACGTGACTTTTGTGGTATTTAAATATCTCTAAAACAGTATAAAAGCAAAAAATAAGTTTGTTGACCACTTCGCTCGACAATGATCTGTGCGCGCATCCTTCAGTAAGTTGGCTCCAGAAGCTCGGCATATAATAAAACCGATATGGTCACGAGACCTTCTATGCGATCTACAATTTCTGAAGATCACAACTGTTCTAAAACAAACAGACCAACCGATAGACATTCCCGCCTATAAAGTGTGGTAACAATTGACGACCAGACAAAATGCTACAAACTGGGCCACGAATCTGGTCAACCAAATTTCGCTCTCTCTGTCCATACACACTCAGTGCTATAAATGCTTTTTGACATTTAGAGCTCAATAACTACCGGCCTCCAATCAACTGGTGTTCCTTGCGATGAGGATTTTGACTTGGCAGAGAGTGCTAGAAGCTTTCGGCTCTGGAGCGGCAGCGATTTCAAAAGTGAATCTATCTGAGTTTAATGATAAGCTCATAGGATAAAGATTTCATATCCAGTTGATCAGAGCATCGGAAAAAAGTTGCCTTCTCTGGCACTGCTTTCTTGGCACAAATATGCGAAAGCGTAATACTGTTCTACTGCTCAACGCACATCTCAAACGCGCCACTAATACGAAGGGGAACCTGGCAATACTGAAAAGCACGAAGCTTTTTCACTTTGTGGTGCGGGGGGAGGCGGGCTTCGACATGCATTTCAGAATTTCTTTTTCATGGGATTGCGCTTTCTTCGTTGCAGGCATGTTGTCACACTGACTGATCAAATGTAAGGTGGGAACACGAGCAGAAAGAAGAGAACAGGACGAGCATTTGATGATAGTGAGATTTTAACATCTGTAGACGACTACAATAGTCAGTAACTGTTATCCGAAGGTCGTGGTACACGCCTTAACGAAGGGTTGGTTCTCAAATCACAGTTGTGTAAATAGCCGAAGCGTATATGTCATGTGATAGCGACCAGGGTCATCTACTAGCGCCATTTGAGCCAAAAATTCGCAATAAATGTATAGAGCATTTGTGAGCTGTTACAACGCTTCGCAATAAATACGTTACTTGGGAATAATGAAACCTTGATGATATCACTGAGTTGTGGGAGAGGAAAAGCTACAAAGAAAATACAAACCTAGAAAAAGAACACCAAAATGTCCCTAACAATCTATTGCCACAAAGCAATGTTTCATCGGTAGTGAACAGACTTTCCCGGCAACGAATCCTGAGTTCAACAGAAAAAGGAGACAAGCTGCGTTTGAAGGCGTCAGTGAGATACAAAAAGGGGGTAATGTACAGACTGCGGGAATGTAGCATCTGAAGGCTTCTTAAAGTACACCTAGATAATTAGTGAAGAAAGGCGTTGATTATTCATCTGTGAGTTATACCTCTTGCCCTCTAAACGCTAGTGGGGTCATAATGCTGTGAGGCCCGAATCTCTATAATCGGGAGGACAAAATCTCCTTCTTAACTTAGAAGACATGTACTGAATCATTTTAAACTGGCAATTGTTTTAATATTAGCATTCTTGTGAGGATTCCATTCAATACAGCCTTTATCTATAGAGCATAAGCTCCACATTAGACCGGTCCGTCTAGTCCGAGATTTACACCATGCATGGCCTCTCTGGTATTAGCTGCATATTTGATCTCTGCAGTTATAGCTTTACACAGATTGGTTACAAACCTGCTTGAAATTTATGCAACATAGGTCATACCAGTATGAATTTGTACTTGACATTACTGGGATATTAACATGAGACTGGTGCGACATAAAAGTTTACCGAATAGTTGCTAATAATTTCGGACTTACGCAACTTAGATGTTTAGAAATAGCAAGTCACCTGATCACCGAAATCAGCTCTGGAATTGAAGCGTGCTTTAAAATCATGGCTGAATCTCGCCGAATTTTTCAAGAGTATAATTTTGTTCGCCTTGGCTAGAAATTTGCGACAGATTCCAAATACTGTTGCCGACATGTGCGTCTTAACGGCAAAAACTACCGTCCTATTCCTGCGATAAAAAATAAAGAAAGATGACTGTTTCATATTTTCTCTTGCTAAGGTTATGAGAATATATTTTGAGCAAATAAATTATAGCTTGAATTTGAAGGTATTTGTCTCAATGAAGTTATTTGTCGCAATTATGATGGCCTCATCTTGTTATGTCATTGTTATAGCGCGCATACAGCATATGGTTTTGTGTTGGGACAACAATTTTCGTTGTCGATCAACGTTATCATATCTGCTATTTGCTTATCATTTCTCATGTTTGCGGATGATTACCTCGTGTACAGGTTCATCCGCGATCGTGTTCACTCTGCATCCAGAAAACCGTTTAAAGATTGTAGAGGCATGGTGGGGGCCTTAACGAATGATGCTGATTGTTAAAAAATTACTGACAGCTGACTCTCAAGGAAGAACGTCTAGTTATCTACTTTAAATAGAGCCATAAGCTTCGTTTCAGAGAAAGCGACACAGAATAAATACGCTGGATATACCTGATACAGACTTATACCGGAGTACAGATGTAATGACATTCAGAATAAACTACACTGTAAAAAAAAATTTCGCCGATTTACGTAGAAACTAGGAGGTAATTTATTGCCGAGCTGTTTCCGTATTTCATATAACGGACGTTCCTAATATAACGTAAAACCGTAAAACGGACTTTGTTAATTGGTTACAGAATCTCTGTTTCCTGATTACAGCATAATGTTTATTTCTGAATTATAAGGTTTCTGTTTTCTGATTACAGCACTGAGTTCATTTCTGCTTTACAGAATTTCCGTTTTCTCAATACAGCATCAAGTCCAAATTTCCATTATATTGTTTCTGTTTTCTGAATACAGCTTTGAGTTGATTTCTGCTTTACAGAATTTCTGTTTTCGGAATACAGCATCAAGTCCATTTCTGCATTATATGATTTTGGTTTTCTGAATAAAGCATTTAGTTCATTTCTGCGTTACAAAATTTATGCCTTCTGAATACAGCCTCAAATCCATTTCTGCATTACCGAATTTTTCTTTTTTTTTATTTACATTAAGCAACCTGTTATACAGACCTTCTTTTGCAATTATGAAGCTGTCTGCTTTCTGAGTCACGCGCACAATCAACAAAATATGAAATCTGTTATTTTACTGACAGTACAGCATCGGCTGGTACAGTTTGTACCAGCCGATTGGATATGATTGTTGATTTCGTTTTAGGAAGAATGTTGGTGTTCTTTCAGTATGCAGTTGAAGTGAGAGCAGCGTCGGTGACCACATGTGAATTTCGTGATTTATCTATTGAATAAACATTCACGCATGCAAATGGTGTAGGACTTTGTATGCAAATATATTTAACACCCATTCAATGGAACACGTGCATACGGTTTATTTCCCTTCGTACATTAAACTGTCTTCGGAGCATGCATTCTCTTTTGTAATCGGCCTTTCTGTCTGAGATCCCCTGAAAAGCACAAAAAAAGATAGTTTGTCAGAACCATAAGATTCCAGGCACTGGAAAAAGATGAATTGGTTTGGTCTGGGGGGTTTAACGTCCCAAAGCGACTCTGGCTACCAGAGCCGCCGTAGTGGGGGACTCCGGAAATTTAGTCCACCTGGGGTTCTTTAACGTGCACTGACATAGCACAACACACGGGCGCCTTGCTTTTCACCTTTACCGAAAAGACGAAAAATGCTGTTTTCAGTACTTCTAAGGCAGTGATAAAATTAACACCTGAGTTTCTAGAATTCGACACAAGAAATAAACTAAATTATGAAAAATATGGCTATATTGTAGAAACTAACATGCAAAGAAGGGATGTAAGACATATAAAAACCTTTTACTGATAATTTGCACACTTAGATAGGGCAAAAGACGAGTTAAAACTTATAAAAAACTGAGTGACTAACAGTGATCTTAAATGTACTACTGTACAAGGGCAAAATTATTGAAGAAGTCAAAACCACTTTTGCTAGGTCAGCTGTTTCAGTTTTTCCATGAACACATTTTCAACAAATGGGACGCTGGCATTTGAATGTTACCCCTGGACGTTCATTTTTCTCTGTACTCAATATTGGGAACTAAGTGGCACATGTTTCAAATGTATTACTACATGCTAAATCTGGCATGCCTTTTACTTTCTCTATGTAAAACAGCTAAAATATTTGCTGAAAGTCATGCACGAGATGAAATGGGAAAAAAGCTTAAGTGATACGGAAACGCAGAATTTTCAATTATTACACTGTTTCCAGGATCATGGT
>JAJIZL010034280.1:113785-134358 GCA_023969395.1 Amblyomma maculatum
ACAAGGTAGTTGAATTCCGGCTGAGCTTGCCACGCAGGTCGAGGGCATCTCCTTTGCGACCGGAACAGCTACCCCCACTCACTCAAGGGTGTCTGGGAGTGTGTGCACCGTTAAGGGCGCATCGTTAATAATACCCCCTAACTATTAACGGGTGACAACAAGTAGCGTTACATGCATTAGTACATACAGCACATAATTATAAATCAGTTCTAAAAGCAACAAGAAAAGTAAGGCCAGGAGGAAAGATAGTTTCAAATGGTCTGTTAAAGGCACTATCCTGAAATGCTTCACCTCAACAAGCACAATAAACGAAGAATCAAGTGTTAAATGGAGAAATGACATTCATCCCATATATACGCTACAATCAGAAAAAAAAACGATAAGAGCCTCACCTCTGGATAAATTCCAGCGTCGTTGCCGCTGCCTCTGCATACTCAGGATTCAGGACTTATTACAGCACGAAAAGCAGGCAGCTGCCTCACAGAAATATGCTGGCTCTATAAATACAGCCTCCTGTTCACAAAACACATAGCATTGCTTTCCATATATGGTACCTGAAATAGAATAAACATTTTTGTTTTGCTTCTAATGCAACACTGTGCCAGTGCTTTATTTGAAGTAGCCTAAAAAGTGCAGGCATCATACGCACTGGTGCTGTCAATATGAGGAGCAGGTAATTTGCAAAAAAAAAATGAAGGCAATTTTTTGGTTAATTTTTAATAACATACATATTGACTTCAGTATTGTAAGCCATAAAAATGCTAATAACGAGAAAAAGAAAGATGTGCTTGTCGCGCAAAATTATATAGTAATCATTATTTGAATACTCGAATTGGCAACTTTGTCCCATTCTTTTTCGGAAGTCTATGCGTTCAAATGGTCATTTTGACTGAAATAGGAACACATCTTGTATAATGCTCGCATATCTACAGTTTACAAGAACCTATACCCATACTCATTGGTTAGATATATGACAATATCTCGTAACCTATGAAGACAGCTTACCAAAATTTAAACCGTAGTTTAATTTGATTATTTAGCCTTGTTGTGAATGAAGAGCGAAGCAATCCAGGAAAAGGCATGAATCACTAAAATTAGTCCAACCACACAATTGCGGCCGCATCCATATGTACAAAGCATGATAATAAATACCATGATCAAGCTTACCGAGTACAACTATTACTGACGTGGACGGCAAATCGGAGATCCTCGTGCCTTCCTGATAAGTGACGGGAGTAAAATCGAATTCATGTGGTAACAAACAAGAACAGTTTATAGTGATCCAAAACAGTGATAACTGACTAACTTTGTAGCCATGTTTCTTAACTCAGCGTATGCACCGAATCCTTTGGTTTCTAGGGACATATACGCGGCAAACAATACAGCTGCGGATATTCCGACAGTCGCCTGCAGACTTAACTTCAATGGTGCAGCTCTCTATTCCATGCTACAGATGCTAAGCATTTAAACAAAAATAAAACGGCTCTGACAGGTGCACCTATTCTTTTTACAACTAAGGAGTTTCCTTTCTTTGATGGGTTCCATTCTCCTATTCCGTATAGCCATAAGCATCAGTCTTGCAAGTAGAGAAGAGTGGTGCCAGCATATGGTAGCTACCGAACCTAACAAGCATACTGAAAAGACGTAAGGGAAGTCAAACTGCGATAATCAAGGCTTCTAGTAATTATAGTTCTTTCTTCTTTCTTTCATATAGTTCCAAGTTTCAATGAATAAGGCCAAGAAGGCTGTTAGGTTATACCTGACACCAGTTTCACATTATTTTACAATCTCCAGAATGGATTGCTCAGGATTCACTACTGAGGAACAGTGGGGTTTATAACTCACTTCAAAGATGCGGCAGACAGCACTAGGGTCATCCTTGAAGTATGCGGCAAGAAGAGGCATTACCACATCTGCCTCAGCTCTGATGTTGCTTTTGTTTCTTCGAGCTGGCGCTCTGCAAGCAGGTACAATTTCCATTGAAGGTGCACTGTCAAGGTACTTCACAAGGACTGGAGCGCATGTTGCAATACTGTCCTGAAATGTGGCCTGGAGTAAAATAAAATATTTTTTTTTTCATCATTGACAAGCAAAGATTATTGGTAGGCTTCAATGGCAAAAGGCAAATGTTTGCTTTGACATGTATGGAGAAATTTAAATTTGCAGCAAGAAACACTACAGTATGCTACCATTTTTCTACGGCTATCACAGTATCACCATTGAATGGGATGCGGGTCTGGCAGCCCTAAACCAAAGAAAGAAATTATCGGGAAAAAATTAAACATTTAAAAGTTCTCATAAAATGATGCCCATTTACATCGTACTGAACAAATTTAGCTGCAGATCTTCACCACTCTAGGATTTTCACAGCTTTCGCTGCTCTGCACAAGGTCTGTATTGTAATGCTCACATTTTTCATTCGCAAAAGCAAGATCTTTCACAGCATAGCTTGGTTTTCTCACATATCAGTCAGCCTGCAGAACTGAATATTCACAACTCTAACTTGTACACTGCAGCCATTCTCCTTATATTACCTGCACACCTTTCCCAAGAAGGTTATCTGCGTAACTGTAGAATAATGGTCTGTGAAAGAACAATGGTCCTTCTTCTTTCACTTGGGCTGTGGTATGCACAGGGCTAGCCGAGTTGATAAACACCCGTTGGCAAAAGTATGTTTCTTTCATGTACGCCATTGCAAGCGGCACGTCTATATCTCTGAATGTTTTCCGTCCTTCCTTTTTCAAAAAATCAATTTTTTTCATGGTCATTTTCGGCAACTGACTTTTTAACAGGCTGCCAGTTCTGACAGCCATAGCTGCTGCTCTTACTTTTCTTAAATTGTTTTTTGGTCTGCTGCAGTGCCGGTGTTCAACGATGCAAATTTTCTACTCTGTTCTCTATTTGAAATGGTCCACAATATGTAACACAAGCTTCATCCGTGTTGACTCGTATCTCCCGCAGGATGGCACAGTACACAGGAAGGCAATGTTTTCTGTTTCAGCATGGTATCTGTGGTGCCTGAAGACATGGCTTCTTAAGGTTCGGCAGTTCTTGAACGTAGCACCGCACGGACTGATTGGACATAAGACACCATCGTGTACACTACTATGATAAGAAAAATGTTCAAAGTAGGCCAGCCATGTAGAAAAGCTCTGCGCACACCTGGGGCATCCGTTCATATTTCAGCACCATCTGGTTATAATGGTATAAAAAAAATAAGTTGTCATATAATTTACAAACAAGCTGAAGGAAAGAAGCCAACAGTCGGCGCGGCCAGGAAAGCGTTGGGTATGGTACTTTATGTCTTTTTTATTTTAATGTTTACTTGGATATCACAGAGATTAGTAATGTAATCTGTTTAGGGGAATTATAAATAAACACAAAGTAGAATTAAAAACAACGTGCCGATGGTGGGAACCGAACCCACGACCTCCGAATAACACGTCCGGTGCTCTTCCAACTGAGCTACATCGGCCGCTGTCCCCCCTGCTACTTTCTTGGGTATTTATGTTGTATGTATACGAACCTTGAGAGTGTTCACCAGCGCCACCCTCAGCCAAGGCGGCGGACGTGGAACGTCCTTTGTTACCGCCAGCGTCACGTAGAACGTGATCAAGAGCGAGGGCGAAAGCTGTGCTAGACCCCTCTTACGCTACCTATGGCTTCAAGGCTGCCAGAACCGAGACCCCCGTAAGCTACAAGCAGATCAATTAAGGGGAAATGAGGGTGCTCGCTATAATACATGAAGGAAAGAAGCCAACAGTCGGCGAGGCCAAGGAAAGCGTTGGGGATGGTACTTTATGTCTTTTTTATTTTAATGTTTACTTGGATATCAGGTGTCATACGAAGACCACCCCGCGCACAACCCTCTGAACAATCAGCACCATGTCATGTCACCTGCCAAAGCCACGCCCGTGATTTTTTTTTGACAATTAGCCGGATTTTCTGCTAATCGGCAACTTTCGTTTTGTTCGAACAGCTCCAGTTGAAAACAGACTTCCACGGTACAAACTAGCGGCTTAGTTCGCGATTGACAAGTGGTTTATGCCTCCTTAAGTCTGATCACCGCAGCTGACCAAGATACAAGCCAAGGTGCTGCTGTGTGCTGCTTAAGTACCGCTCAACACCGGACGTTCGTTTAGTCGGAGAGTGCTATAGAATAGTTTCGATATGGTCCGAGTAGTTCCTCTGTCTGGACTCATCATGCGGAGACACGGAAATCATATGCGCAATGCAAATAAACAAGATTGTAAAAAGAGCGCGCCCTGTATCGAAATTGTTCACTGAATAAAACGTTCGCACTGCATGAATGGCGCCTTTGCGAAGCGCGCAGCACAGCTCTTGGATATTCGTACGACGCCAGTCACGAGTTGCACCTCAAAACAATTGTAAGATTGTTCTCACCTGTTAGGCGAACACGTCTTTTTTTGCTTGTCGGTGATCCAGATGTATTCGCAAGCGCACAAGATGGCTAGGTCGTCAAAGATAAAAAGTTGCAATGCAATATCGCAGTCCAGACTTTCAGCTCCACATGTTCACACCCTGTGCTCACTTCAAAAAGGCGCGAGAATTCAGTGCGCAACAGCTACGGCGCATGCGTCATTGCCCTATAGCGACGAGGGGACGAAACAGTCGTCGGCGCTGGCGCGGGCGGCTTCCTGCAGCAGACGGTGCGGAGTAAGCGCGAAGGCGTGAGAACGTTGTTTTTCGCTGGGAGATGACACGTACAAGGCGTGATTAAAAGAACAATAATCGAACTGGCCAACACGGCGACAACCGAAGAGCCTGGGAATGCCGACTTCTATAGAAGTTTTCTATTTGTTTTTATAGTAAATGGCCCAGTACCTCTCACTTGTCGGTGGACGCCTTAGCAGCGCCGAGAGGGAAGAGGTGAACGAAAGAATGAAAAAAAAAGTACGCCAGCGGAGGTTTCGATCTCAACTTACACTGAGACCGCATAGCAGACAGGCGCACCTATATTTTGACTCCATTGCAATACCGCCGTCGCGGCCGAAATGAAAGCGCTTCTCCGGTCACCGGCCGAGAGCGCATTGCTTTGCGCGTTAGGTGATGCTGCCGTGTGTAATATGCTTGACAGCAGCAGCATCCGGCCAGAGGAGAAACGATGCGCGGCTTTGGAATGTTGCTCTTGTGCAGGTGGTTCGAGAAGCCCAGCCCGGCGGAAAGGCGTGGGAGCATGTCCAGTGTGCATGCTTGGGGATATTCCATACTTGGGCATGCAGGCGTCGCAGTGGTGTGAACTCCTCCTTCATTCCTGCCCCGTTCACGGATTTTCAATACGTATCGAATAAAACGGAAGCTCCTGAAATTCGATTCACGGATGTTCAATACTTATTTAGTAACACGCAAGTGTCTGGAATGCTTATAAGGACAACATTCTTCTTCATCCGTGCGCCAATTCTAGGATGTTCAATACGTATTGAGGAAAACAGAACCGTTTGACGTTCTTTTAAGGAGGTTTTCTGCGTAAAATTACGTTTTTTTTTTACAGTGTATCATATACATCAAACACTTCCCACATAAGAGAGAACTGAACAAGGTTAGAGGGGGGAGCCTCAGTTCACAAGAGGGCTCAAATTTTTGACAAAGGGACGTGTCTGAAGACAGTGCACTTGTCTGAACTTGTGCTCGACTTGCGAAGTGACGCTCCCCTCTGCCCTTGCCGTTGCTCTTTCATATCGTAAAACCATCACACTTTACTCGTTCTTCCCTATATGCTAATCATTTCTAATATGACATAAAGAAGCAGTACTTTACGATTGTGCGTTTACTGTAGGATATGCCTGAATTCGTTTTGATCCACATAAAAAGGAATATATCACTATAATGTAAATACTTCCGAATAAGAAACTTGGTTTGTAATTGGTAATTAGGATAGCTACCTCCCTAGGACTAATAGTATGCGATCGCTTTGGATGCCGGTTTAAGAGGATTGCAGGCCCAAATGAGAGTCATCCGCACCTGAGTTTGATATTTTTATAGCTTTCTTTTTCATTTGAAAATTCGTAGGCCTATGTGGAGAGAGTTGTATTTGAAACCGCACACTTATATCTCAATGAGAAAAGACCGCATATTAAACAATAAGGATTGTCTACTGACCACTCAAGCTTGTGGGTATTCATTTTTATTTTTAATGCATCACCAGTAGGGTGAATTATCGCTTTATATTGTTTCCCTCTCATCTAGGGATGCATAATACAACCTAAATCCTTCATTTCCCTGTCTGTAGATATCCATTTGGTGTATCATGTTCTTTGCACCGGCAAGGGTTTAGTGTTTATCCCCTGCTATAATACTACGAAAGTAATGCAGGTACTTATTACAAAATATCATTACAAACTAATTACAAACTAATTATAAAATATCAGAAATACACTCATTTCTCTCGGTATCATGCTACTCGAACATTCTCTTTAACATAACATCCAGGATGTGGCACTGGCAGGATGGCATTTCCTGTGCGCATTTGATTGTATACATGATCAGTGGAAGTAAGCTCAATGTCAAGAGTATTCGCAGAGTGCTTACTATACCATATGAATAATAACATCAAAACTCTTTTAAAACTTGTGAAATTTTCTTCGCTGCTGAGGTGAAAGCAGTGCTTTAAAGGCTGCCACTACTCTGTAGTTCGCTGTCTTTTTTTGAAGAACAGCGCGACTTGGACAACGACTGAAGAAAGACATTCGTCCTTGTCCAATTCGCGCTGTTCTTCAAAATGGCACACAAACTCGCCCAAGCATCAGTTCAGATCGTTGTCTTTATTGTTAGTGGATATGTTTAGTTCCTTAGAACGGTAGCTCCCCTAAGCCTAAGTTACCCGCGAGAATGCCACTGCGCATGGCTAGCACGCTTGAGTGAAAGCGGAAAACCGGAGCGTACTCCCGCTCCTTTATAGGAAAACCCTTTCAGCGCGGCCGGAGAGACATGACCTCGCCAGCAAAGCAAGATGGCTGCCCTCAGCAGGGGGAGCATGCTAAGCGTCTCTTGGACGTGCGGAAGCTCCTGAAATGCTTCCATCGACCCAGATGCACTTGTCTCTGTAGGACGCCGTTCTTACAAAGAGGGGGTAGGACATGAACACAGCGCTGCGGTGCTTTTCAATGTTGCGTCGATGCGGGCCGCAAACTAGGACTTTGTGCGATGGGCAATCGCGTTATCCGCCTGTTAGATGCTTCTACAAAGGCGACGGAGCTAATCTCAATAAGAGACATGTTATGTACTTCTGCTCAGCATACCTATATAATCCCACAGTAACGCGTTCACAGGTTCTTCTGGGAGTTGTTGCTAGCCTGATGGTCATTTTACCCTATTAGACATGGCGCAAAGGAATGAAATACACTAGAGAAACGCCTACAGCAGATTCCAGATATGGTCAGGAAGAGGCCTCCGTCCTCAGGAAGCTGCTTATTAATGATGGTAGCAGTAAGAAACCTCTTCCATCTGTTCCTCCAGAAATGTATGGAAACTCAATACGAACTGTAGGCAGAGCTGGAAAAAAGTCTTTACTTGCAATTCCTTACACAAAAACAACTAGTTTACGCATAGTAAGCGCGTTTTCACGTACGTTCCGGAAGTTGTTCCTGTTGAATTTTTCTAAAATGACAAACACACACTCATTGATGGCTTGAATAAGGTAGACTGTTACTAAAAATGAGATATGCGATTGTTTAGTTAGCATTTTTGCCCAGCGATTAGCAGATTTGTTAAGTGCAGAAGAAAGGACAACACTAAAATAATTCGCAATGGCTGAGGGTTGAAAATGCCAAACGAAACAATGTAGTTGGAGCGTACAGTGCCATTTTTTATGCGATGGTAGTTTTCAAATTAGCGACACAAGAATTTTAGGTGCAAGAACATTTAATAAATGACAAGTTCTTTCAATGGCATTATACACCCACGTCGTTTCCAATACTAGTTTTAATGAAGCTCAAGTCTTGAAAACCCGTGTTCGCAAATTTTATTCCACCTGCTGCTTCTTACCGCGACCAAATTACATGTATAAATTTCATGTTTCTGTTATGTTGCTCTGAATATAGTCCGCATGCTATTTGTGCAGTTTGAGTACCTCTCTTAAGTTGTTTGTTTAATTGTTGTTTTCTATTTTAGGTTCGTTTAATAACATTTCCTTCCTACTGGTGAATCTGCATAAGTTCACATAACAGAATTGCCGTTATTTTGATACATATTACGAATTGTCTAGCACCGTATTATAATATTCAGCTATCACACATCCAGCCACACTTCCCTCCGCTTGCGAGTACCACATAGGGATTCTCTTTATGATAGCGCCTGCAGCAAAGTCAGGAGCTCATACTAGGTCAATAACATGTGTAATCATATTTTACGGACGAGTAACGACGAAGTGGGCAGCGGCGCGGGCAGGAGCGCTCGCACTAGGCCCGCTAACATATTCATTAAACGTCATCTCATGACCATCGAGCATCATCTCTCTCTTCTCTGTTCTCCTGCTTTCATCGCCTTGCCGCTTCGTAACAGTATTATTGTATGAAAGTGCAACATGAATTGCATGAGCGTATAGACAAGTTGATTGTTCTTAGTAATGCACTTTTTCATTTCATTGAAGCTGTTGAAGAAAAGTACTATTGGTCAGCTGCTGGCAATTCATGTAAAGAAGCGCCTTTCCACTATATTGCGTTCTCACCACGACCCAGCCTACAGAATCCAACACAAAGCCAACTTGCTGGCCGAAGGGTCCGGACAGTGGCAACCAAAACTGCGCTTGGGACAAAAAAACGCAAGGGTAAATTCAGAAACGCACATCAGTGAAATATCTTATTAAGGGGTCTTAGCCGCTGCTCATTGAATGGATTCATAAATTCCCTATTAGAATAGAAAATGAACCAAAACACCGGAAAAGTCAAGCACAACCTATGAATAAGTAACACGGTGGCATCAAACGTAGAAATCTTCGCGGTCTCCGAACTACGAATTCCCGCATGAATTGGATCCGCTGAATTTTAATCGGGCAAGGAACTTCTGCTTCGAGGTAAGTTGTTGGCATCGATAGGCGATCCAATGTGTGACATGTACCGAGCTCACGGGCATCGCTGTGATAATAGGACCGCTGTGGGCGGTCCTATTATCTCCGTTTATGTGTAGCAGCGGTGCTGTTGGTTTTCATCGGCGGTTAAAGATAGCCGTTTTTTCCCAAAATATTGCTGTTTGCAGATTCCCTTATGGGGCTAGGATACCTTCATCACAGAATGTCAATGCTGCGCCGTGGTGATGTAAAGCGCGCAGTGTACCGCATTATCCTGGTTGAACACCTGGGCAGACGTTCGGAGTCCTGCAAGCGTTGAATTTCTTGGAACTGGAGGAACACCGGTATGCTTTGCGGCCAGGGGCCACACTTTAATTTAACGGTTATCGTCTTAATGTAGAACGGCGTAACGCATCAGTACAGTTCAACATTCTGGCTTCTTACGATGTAGCCTTCTATTTGGGAAGCCCAATACTGCTAGAAATCTTCACAAAAGGTGCCCGCGAGTGACGGCGCATGAGTTTACGTGGAATATGAAAGGAGTAGGCGCAATTGTTCACGAAGGACTTCATGGATCATGTCGCTTAGTAGGAGCATGTGTCTTTCTCGACGCTTGCTGATTCTTAGGTGAGCTCCGCCAAATATGTTGATGACTGGTGTAGCGGAAAAGCGAAATTTGGCTTTTACAGCGATACTATAATCTGACCCTATTCAACGTTGTTATGTGTATACCGGGCTGAGGTAGACTGATTTAGAAGTTTAATCCTTGATTGAAGGAAGTACTGCGCTTTCTTTTTTGGCGACACTTGCAAAGGTCTTCAGAAGTTCCGTCTTGAAAGTGTCCAATTCTCAAAAGGAGTTCTATTTTCAAACCAGATCGGCGCATGTTCTGGAATTGCAAACTACCTTGGCCTCATGCCTCTCGATATGGTATCTACCATCGAATGATGCAACACGCTCAAAAATGTCAAACCTGTATGCAGCATCTTGATCCGGTGGTCTTTGGAAAGGGGGGGGGGGGGGTGTGCTTCATAACTATATAATTCATAACCACATAATGTCGTGCACCACGGACTACACTATGCGCGAATGCGTGCCTCATAGGTCATATGGCAAGCAATGCTTATTTACTAAATAATAGCAGATAAATAATAACTGTACTTAGTATTAGTACTAATACTCAGTTCTATTTTTATATATTGTTGCTAGTTTTTACTTAATCACTAAATAAGTAATGAATTATTTTAACTAATTAGTGACAAATATGCGAAAAAGTTTATAATAAATCGTTAATAATTATTGCCCCTTAAACGGACATTTTGCTATCAACAGTTAAGTTCAGTTCAGTCGTTCAGTCGTGTCCGACTATTCGTGACCCTATGGACCATGTCACGCCACGCTTTCCGGTCTCTCACTATCTTCCTAACATCACATAACTTCATCTGCAGTGCCTCGAGGATGCCATCAAACCATCGCATTTGCTGCCTACCCCTTCTCCGCCTACCCTCAACCTTTCCCAACATCAAACCTTTCTCCAGCGACTCCTCTCTTCTCATCAGATGACCAAAGTAGCTGAGCTTTAACTTTAGAACTTGACCCTCCAATTAGCAGTCAGGGTTTATGGTGGACAATACCGACTGATTTGATCTTCTGGCAGTCCAAGGAACTCTCAAGAATCTTCGCCAGCACCACAATTCAAACGCGTCAATTCTTCGGCGGTCAGCCTTTTTCACAGCCCAACTCTCGCCTCCATACATCACAACTGGAAAGACCATAGCACGAGTTATACGGATCTTGGTTGGCAGAGTAATGTTTCTGCTCTTTATTAGGCGGTCAAGGCTAACCATTGCTCTCTTTCCCAGAAGCAGGCGTCTCCTAATTTCATGGCTGCAGTCTCCTTCCGAGGTAATCTTGGAGCCCAAGAAGAGAAAATCTGTCACAGCTTCAACTTCTTGTCCATTGATGCTCCAGGACTTGATAGGTAAAGACGCCATGATCTCTGTCTTTTTATTGTTCAGTTTAAGCCCAAACTTCTCACTCTCTTCTTGTACGCGCATCAGAAGTCTCTTGAGTTCCACCTCACTTTCTGCCATTACAGTGACATCATCCGCATATCTAATGTTGTTGATACGTTTTCCAGCAATCTTCACTCCAGCTGAAGACTCGCCCAGACCGGCCTTCCTCATGATGCACTCTGCATATAAGTTAAATAGGCAGGGCGACAATATGCAGCCTTGCCTCACTCCTTTCTCAATCGGAAATCAATCAGTAAGACCATGCCCAGCTCTAACTGCGGCCTCTTGCCCTTCATACAGGTTCCTGAGGAGACAGATGAGGTGAATTGGAACTCCCATCTCTTGGAGAGCTTGCCACAATCTGTGTGATGTACGCAGTAAAACGCTTTCGCATAATCAATAAAGCAGAAGTAGATGGATTTCTGGAACTGTCTTGCTTTCTTCATGATCCAGCGAAGGTTGGCAGTTTGGTCTCTAATTCCTCTGCCCTTGCGAAACCCAGCTTGCACGTCCGGAAGCTCCCGATCCACATACTGCTGCAGCCTACCTTGGAGAATTTTCAACATCACCTTGCTAGCATGCGAAATAAGCGCGATCGTGCGGTAGTTGGAACAATCTTCGGCACTGCCTTTCTTTGGAATGGGGATGTAAACTGACCTCCTCCAGTCCTGCGGCCACTGCAGGGTTATCCAAATCTTCTGACATAATGTATGCAGAATGTTAACAGCGTCATGGTTGAGGTTTTGAATCAACTCAGCTGGAATGCCATCAAATTCGCTAGCTTTGTTCTTAGCAAGGCTGGCTAAGGCCCATTCAACTTCACTCTTCAGGATGCCCGGCTCGAGATCAGTAATCACAACCGTCTTATGTTGGGTTGGCACATTCGGGTCCTTCTTGTACAGTTCTTCTGTGTATTCCTGCCACCTCTTCTTTATTTCTGAGGCTTCAGTGAGGTCCTTGCCTCGTTTGTCCTTTATCACGCCCAGCTTAGCGCAGAAGCTTCCTTTGATATCTTTGATTGTGTTATACAGAGCTGTTCTGTTCCTTAATTGGCTGTTGTCCTCAACTGCTTGGCACTGTATGTTCAGGAAGACATTCTTATCTCTCCTTGCTATTCTCTGAAAATACGCATTGAGAAACTTGTATCTTTCTCTTTCCCCCATAACTTTTGCCATCCTCCTTTCCTCATCTATTTTAAAAGCCTCTTCAGATAATCAGTTTGCTGTCTTGCATTTTCTTTTGCTTTGGAACTACCTTAGTAGCAACTTCTTGTATTATATCACGAACATCAGTCCACATCTCTTCGGGCTCTCGTCTTTTAGGTCTAATTCTTGAAATCGATTCCTCACTTCCACAGCATATTCGAATGGAATTTGATCCAGATCACACCTGAAAGGCCTTCTAGTTTTCTGCGTTTTCCTCAATCGAAGCTTAATTTTTGCAACAAGAAGCTGATGATCGGTGCCACAATCGGCCCCAGGCCTTGTCTTTACTGCTTGTATAGCGCTTCTCCATCTCTGCCGGCAAAGAATATAATCAATCTGATTCCTGTACAGACCGTCCGGTGAAGTCCATGTGTACAGGCGCCTCTTGTGCTGTTGAAAATGAGTATTCGCTATGGCCAGGTTGTTTTCTTGACAAAACTCTACTAGCCTCTGCCCAGCTTCGTTTGGCTGGCCAAGACCGTACTTGCCTATAATTCCGGATATTTCTTCACTCACGACCTTAGCATTCCAGTCTCCTATGAGAACAACGACGTCTGATGATGGGGTGCGGTCTAAAAGGCATTGTAGGTCCGCATAAAATCTCTCAACGTCAGCTTCTTCAGCAGTAGTGGTCGGTGCATAGACTTGAATAACTGTTATGTTGAAAGGGTGACCTTGGATCCGAAGTGAAATCATTCGGTCGTTTTTGGGGTTGTACCCTAGCACTGCTTTGCCCATTCTTCTGTTTACTATGAGAGCGACCCCATTCCTTCTCTTGGATTCGTGCCCACAATAAGACATAACGGTCGCCGGAGTTAAAGTCTTCCATTCCGATCCACTTGAGCTCGCTGATACCCAAGATGTCAATGTTCAATCTGTTCATTTCTCGCTTGACGACATCCAGTTTACCTTGCGTCATAGATCTTACAGTTTCACAAGCCCCTCCGCCACGACAAGGCAGTGATCCATGAAGGGGACTATCCATAACCACTTACTAATTAATGACTAGGTATTCAATGTCTAATATAATAATTACTCATTTTTAGTGATTGAATAATATATTACTAATTAGTGACAGTTGTGTAAATAAAAAATTGAATACAAATTCATGCCGCGCACCCGGTAAAATAGCATAGCAGAATGCAGCACTCGGTCTTTTGCCTTCCATCACATTAGTCGCCAGTGTCCTCGAATTTTTTTCTAGTGCTTGTCCACCAAATGATTCGTGAGTGCTTCAACGTAAATATACATCATTTGGCTTGAAACCTCGCTGGTGATGCAGGCATTGCGAAATCAGGGGGTAGACGAACCGGACGTGAAAGTGCTGGAAGATATATATAGTGGCTGCACAGCAACCATAGCTCTGCATAAAGAAAGAAATAAAATTGCCATACAGAAAGGTGTAAAGCAAGGAGACACAATCTCCCCAGTACTATTCACAGCTTGCTTAGAGGAAGTATTCAGAGACTTGGAATGGGAGCAGTTAAGGATAAGGATAGGTGGAAAATACCTCCGTAATCTGCGACTTGCTTATGACATTGCCTTGCTAAGCAACTCGGTGGATGAACTGCAAAGAATGATTGGTGAATTAGAAGGGAAAAGTAGAAAGGCAGGCTTGAAAATCAATATGAGGAATACTAAGGTAAGGTTCAACAGCCTCGGGCAGGAACAGCAGTATACTTTAGGTAGCGAAGTATTGGAAGTAGTAGGTGAATATGTCTACTTAGGAGAAGTAGTAACTGCAGAACCGGACCATGAAAAGGAAATAACAAGAAGAATAAGATTGGGATAGAGCGCATCTTGCAAGCACTCGCAGATTATGACTAGCAGCTTACCGGTATCGCTCATGAGGAAAGTATACTAGGTATACAACAGTTGCAGCTTACCTGTACTCACCTATGGGGCTGAAACATGTAGGCTAACAAAAAGAGTTCTACTTAGGTTGAGTACAGCCCAGAGGGCTATCGGACGAAAAATGGTAGGGGTAGCTTTAAGAAAATGGAAGCGTGCAGATTGGGTCAGAGAAAGAACTCAAGTTACCGACATTCTAGTGGAAATTAAGAAGAAATGGGCATGTGCAGGACATGTAGTGCGAAGAGAGGATAACCGATTGTCGCTCAGGGTGACAAACTGGATTCCAAGGGAAGGAAAGTGTAGCAGGGGGCGGCACAAAGTTAGATGGGCGGATGAGGTTAAGAAGTTCGTAACGGTCAACTGGATGCAACTAGCACAGAACCGGGCTAAGTGGAGAAATATGGGAGGGGCCTTCGATCGGCAGTGGGTATAGACAGGCTGATTATGATGATGATGATGATGATGATATCATTTAGCATTTATTGCGTGAGCTTTAAACTCCCGCAGGAAGGCATCGATTCGTGGTAACTACTTGGCCAACTGAGCCCCAAGCTTGTTTGTGTACATGCATTGTGTATAATTACTGCGCGTTTGTAAGGCGCAAAATGCAAGCTCAGCAAGAATTACAATAAATTATCAAATTCATTCACAGTAGTTGCGCTTTTATATGCTTACAAGCTACAACAGCACTGCAAGCAGCGCCGTGGATACTAGTTCTAGTGCTAAAAGCTAGGCACCGAATTGCCACAAAGGAAAAGTTAGATAGTTTTTAAAGCTAATGTACAGCTGTTTCCAACGTGTTGCCACGCTACACATGCAAACTTTAACTGCACATATTGGGGATGACACTAAGTAATGCATATGCATTTTAGCCTATGAAAGAAGTAAATACTCGAACATTTATAAAAGCACATTTGTGTAGCTACAAAAGATGCCTAAACAGCTATCTAGATCGATTATTTGGAGAAGAAAATGTCATCTTAATTCGTGGTGACAAGCAGCGGCATTCCCTATTCATGCCAGTCACTTTACCAAGTGAGCCAACCAGTACGGTTAGCAGTACAGAATACTAGACCAAATAAAAGTGCCTATGAAATTGAGGTAAAAAGAATCGTGGCATAACATAATATAGATCTAACTACAGGCTCTCTACCTGATGCGATTTCGCGCCATAATCTCATATTTTGAGGGCAATATAATTTTTTGCATATGTGCTTCAAAGTCAGATAAAGTGCGCAATGACATGGTAAATTGGGGTGAGGCATATCTTGATACTACAACACTACAGAGGCTTGCGGAAAGTACATCCGGAGCCGCATAAAAAGCTCAGCAACGAGGAGGCCATAGATCTGAGGCGGCTACAGACGGGCACCTTCATTAATTTACACATATTACACATGATGCATCTCACGACATTCAGATACGAGTGCCCGTGGTGCGGGAAGACCCCTACCCTGTACCACATAACATGGGAATGCAGCTCACATCAACTACAGAAAATTGAAAACCCAAATGAAAGACAGTGGGAGGCTTTGCTGGCCAGCTCTGACTCGGAGGCTCAGCTCTACCTGGTCACAAGTGCTCGCAAAAAAATTGTATGTGAGCTGTACAAGAAAGTGTGAGAGGGAATGAGAATGTATAAGAATATGTGAGTTCTTGGTAGATTAAACGTGGATTTATGAGAGCACGTAGAGCCACGGTGCAGGAACGCATGAGATTGTACAAGTTCTTGTGAGTTTGAATGAGCCCATGAGCGAGCTCACAGAAGCACGCACAGCCACTGTGCAAGATTGAATGAGAATGAGCTGGTCACGTATTTGTGCGAGCTTGTAGAAGCACATGGAGCCAGTGCGTGAACAGATGCTCTAAGAGAGCATGCAAACTACGTGGCCATGTACATGCTTGCATGCTAAAAAATTAGTCGTTGAGACTGTGTAGGTCCTTCCAATATGAAAGAGGTCAAAGTTAGAGCTTTCATATAATGATTACTTCATGATTATTTGCGACAGGTACACTTTTTCATATTTCACGATTTTGGTCTTGGCTTGCAGCACATTTTCAACATTAGTAGAAAAGTGCTTGCTTCCAATCATTATGCAGAAATCTTTATATGACAACATGCACGCTGAGCAACCACTACTCGACATATCAAGCTTACTGTAAAGCAATGTCAAAAGCGAGATACTTCAACTAGATCTAATAGCATCATTTGCTTCTCTTTCAACCGTTCGTTTCTGAAAGTTGGACGCAGCCATAGATGCACGACAAAGGCTGTGTGCACAACATTGATGTGTTGCCTGCCAAGCAGATGACGGTCAAACTGGCGATCAAAATCTCCCTTACATTGTGTTTTGCATATGAATGGAGACAACTCATTATAACTGCACACTATTACCACCATTAGGCATCACAAGTTTGTATGAAGAACTGGCTTGTAGTTTCATGTGTAGAAGGAAAAGTAAATGTGATAGCAGAAATGTGAAAGCCAACTCCAGTACTAAACTTCACGAGCTCATATTCACTTGTAAAGACCACAGAAAGACAATTCTCAAACGACTGAACAGCACTAACAGATGGGATGGGAGAGAAGATGACAACAATTCTGCTTCTTTATCTCCCTTACTATCTTAAAGCACTGTTCACTCAATCGACTCATTATAACCAACCAGCCTGACTCTCTTTTTTAGCACAAGGATAGGCTGAGCAAAACAGCTCCTAAAGCCTTTTGAGTTTTGACTTGCACATCTACACCTATATACACCATTTTTAAGTTTCCTGAGACTATAGCAAAATTTGCTGAACTGCACTACTCTGAATTGAAGCTTTCTGCTGCGTAATGACACTTGCAAATGTTGTCCGTCTCAATGTCAAATAAAAAGAAAAAAAAAAGGATTGAATCGGTGATCTTAGACTAATGAAGAGATACACAAATCCTAGTACTTTATGAGAGGCGATACCAACAGTATGTGTTGCATCTTGAAGCTATGCACACTATACACATATATGCTGAATCATCATATTGCAAGGAAATGTATTTTATTTGGCATATTTTTCAGTGTAACTGTAGGCTGCGTCACGCGAGAGGCATTGAGGAAAGCTGCATGTGCAACTCCACGAATATATGTTGTGCAGTTTCCACCAGCAGTGCATAATCATTATGCTGCATGGAAAGAGCAGCTTGATTGCTTTAGCTTCTTTACTGTATGCTGTAGGCCACAGAGATAAGTTGAAATATTTGTATGGTCAGTTTCTTAATTGAAGTAAAGAGCGTGCAAACACCCCACACTGCCTTCACTTGAAGCTTGACCGGTAAGCTATTTTTGCATATCGCATATCTTTCCTGATTGAGAGTTCAGGCTTTCACCCCACTGTCCTTGCTTTCGCTATAAGCTACAGGCATTCAAAATTTCGTCACCATTTAAGAGTTAAACACTGAAGTAGTGAGGCACATATCACACAAGAAATTATCGCTCTCAGGTGAGCAGTTCGAGCTGACAGCCATAGATGTGGCGCCCATAAAGGAACAGCGGGCGAGCCGAATTGGGCTCGCCCACTGTTTTTTATGAGCGAGCACAATTAATTCAGCATCTTCTGTTTCCAAACAAATCACTTGATCTGTAAAACGCCGTATAGTCTTTCAATATTAACAAACAAACAATTGCCACTCTAACTGTTTATGAACAGGAGTTTTCGCAAGGAACTTGGCAATGAATTTGGGCCAAAGCTCCGATTCGCCGAACCACAGACCGCGGTCAACCTAACGTCCATGACAAGCAAAGCACGCAGTTTGTCCAGCATCGCGAGAAAAGAAGCGAAACTCACGGTGGTCTTTTGCTAGCACTGCTAATTTTTGAATGTACAAACTACAGGCGCGTATACACGACAAACATGCAGCGTTAGCGCGTAGACGCCCGACATCGTGCTTGCCACTGTTCGGCGAGCAGCACAGTCGTTAGGTCAGCGACTTCCGAAACCGAAACAAGTCGAAACCAGACGAGGCAGCCGAAGCGGATCGAAGTGCTAGCCGTAGCCATTATGAGTTGGTGGCGTCGCGCCTTTTTCTCTTGTGTGTTGTTGGGGGCCTTGCTACTGGCGGCTCTTTATTTCGAGATATGCGAGGCACAGAGCGCAATAAAATAGCTCGTGCGATGTGCAGAAGCGTGGTAAGGTTGTGTGCATACCTGTGCAAAAAGTGTGCTCGCGTGCCCGACAGGTAGTGCGTTTCCTTTGTGCGCTCTCAGTGCAAACACTACGCTGACGACGGGACTATTGGAGGGCGGCCACCACTCGGCATACATTTGACATCTCGGAGGTAAGTTAATTTCCATCTTCCCTGTACATTCTCCTAAAAAATTTGCGCAGAACTGATGATGCATGCCAACACAGCGCTAGTTCGTAAACATCAAGACGCGCATGTCATTATAACATACGGTAGTTTGCTTTTGACGAGGGAAGGGTGAATGCGTTTGCAGTGTCTAGGAAAAGAGACAGTTAGTGCCAGGGGCTGCACGCTCAGAGTAGAATATGCCGTACAAATCATCACTCGTAAGACCATTGCGGGGTGCACGATGCTGGCGCCTACTGCAATTCAGCCTTCGGCAAGAATTTAGAATGGGCCAGTTCACAGTGCCCCGACCCGGGCCTTATGTTGCGCTGCAGTTGAAGATCCGGCGCTTGTGCTGTTGCAACTACACGGATTGAATAAGTGGTAAAACCTACCTGCGTTACAACAGGGCTAGATCATTATTCTTATGTTCCATAAATATTGCGGATGACGAGATATGGAGCCGGCGAACATGTGACGGCAGTATGATTCAGCAGCAACCGTACTTAAACTCCATTGTCGAGCCTTGGGTAGCAGAAGGGGAAAAAAAGTTTTGAGCTATTTTGAATTTTTTCGCCTGTATTGGGCTTGATATTTTCTTTTTCATACTTTGGTCGTGACTGAAGTAATCCCCAAAAACTACTAAGCGCATATAAATGACAGACACCAAACTCAGACCTTCAGTCCAGAAATGTCAGTAAGGTGTAAAGGTAATTATGCCTTCAACAGTACCAATAGTATTGATTTTCTTGTTTAATTATTTACAAATGAAGCGGAAAAAAATCTTAGTGCTGAGATGCCCCATTTTCATCTTCTCTAATATGAAATGTGAATCAAAATGTGCAGTTTTTCTGTACTCAGTATACCACTGATTCATCACAGATGTGAGAATATGAAATTCATGCAAGTTTCAAAATGAAGAGTGCATGCAGAATTCCAAGCAAAGCAAGCCTTTGCTTAAAGTATCATTCAGTTGTGGTGTTTTTGTTTAAATTTATGCACGTTTTGTAGAAGCAACGGTAGATGTTGATATGGAATTAGTGTTGTGCCTGGATCTAGATTATGAATGGCTACCACATTTATGAATTGCTTGGTTGCCACATGCACTTCCAGACATTGTTTGAACAGTCACATCACATTCTGCTTTTGGCTTCTTTTTACTTTTTTGCATGGAACTGTTTCCACTTTAGAGTGTGCAGCCTTTCACAATTCATAATTGATCGGGTGAGCATGTTTTGGCATGATAAAATGTTCGGAAGTTCGAGAGCATTGGCCCTTCATGATGCACAAGGGGCAGACTGCTTACTGCACTGGTACCACTATCTTCCTAGATTCCTAGATATCACTCATATTTCTATACAGAATACATGTTTTCAGAAATCCATATTTCTTGTCTGACTCTGCACATTCTTCAGTTGACATAATGGGAGCTAGGGACGAACTTTTGCCTTTCTTGGTGCACTGCTCCTATTTCATTTAAAGAGCCGCCACATTTTCTGTAACCCGATTTGGGGTGCAAACACTGCATGTTCATAGGGTGGTCAGGGAGCAAACCTGGTGGCCCTGTGAAGGCCATGAACAATATGCTGATGATAGGCTGCCTTTAGACTGAGTGGCTTGCATTTCTCGGTGTGTTTTGTATGCGCAAGGGTTCCATAAGCTGCCACATATATTGCTTTGATTTGATGTTGAGGTGACTGGCATGATTAAAAAGTAAATGTGATGATCGAAGTCTTCAGAACATTCAGAACATGCTGGGATTGTACTCCTGGCTTAAGTTGCAGACATTGTTTGCTGGTTATACCTTTGAGAGGAAATCTAGTAGATAAAGCTATGGGCAGAGTGCTTGCTTGGTATTCCAACCTAACCACCCAAACGTCACTGTTTACTGGAAACAGATTGTTCAAGCTTCCAGCCTTCCACTTGTTTACTCGTACATTGCAGTGAAGTGCATTTACACCTTGGCACATGGCAGGCTCAGGGGCTCGTTCATCGCCACTGTACTAGGTTAGACCTCCAGTTGACTCGAAATGTCTTTTGCCATTGCCATGAAATAGTGTTTAAAAGAAGGTTCGATGACAGAAATACTGTTTGCTCTCTTAGTAGGTAAAGAAGAGTTAGCATAACATTTCTTTCGAGTTACATTACCT